>JAVCKT010027101.1:5235-17649 GCA_032273925.1 Rhynchotus rufescens | reverse complement strand
TGGGCAGCTTCTCTGTCTGCAGGTGAAGTCTGGACTCAGCCATGGCAGCTGATGTCAGCAGTAACATCGTAAAAATCTCCCGTTTCAGCCCAAGAACACCTTTGTACATCTGCATTGGCTTAAATGAGCCCGTGTCATATTGACATGAAGAAGGTGTAAGTAATTTTGGAAGAGTAAATCTGCATTCACAGGCTTAGGGCTTGTCTTCTGCTATGAGAACTTTGGAGGCACTGAAAATGTAAACATGCTGTATGTTTAACACACAAAGTCCTGTGTGTGCCCTGCATGACGGTGCAGGGTAAAGCCCTGACGGGCAACCCTCACCTAGGGCTCCTTTCCACTTTTAGTTTGCGCTGGAAGTCTCCAGGGAGCCTCGGGGAGTCGCGTAACCGCATCCAATGACTTTGAATTTTCCTATTGACCTGAATAGCATGAGATCATATTACCCATTTCCATTTGTCAGCTAGGCAGGCTCATTTGCCCATGCGAAAGCCACATGGTTTGGATGGATTTTGGGCACCATATATGGCAAGGACAATGCCTTTAAGACCTAAACATGGCTAAGAACAGAGCAGCTCTACTCCAAGGAAATTTTCTCACATGCTCCAAAAATCAAGAGAAGGGACAATGAAAACCTCTCAGCACTTTGCCACTTCCAGCATCCTCTTGCAGTAGGTATAAAAGCAGATGGACATCACTATTACACAGTGATGCCTTATCTTTAGTACTGGCCATTTATATACCTCTACGGACCATGCCATAGTCACTCATTTGCTGCAACTCACATAGGGCATTTAAAAAATAAACTCCTTTTCTCTGTGTTTTTAGATGGAGATCTCACATTGTTCCCTTTAAGAGAAGAGTTGTGAGCAGCCACCGTTTCCTCTTGCAACTGCACAGCTCGCAGCAGTGAGATTGCTTCGCTCCCGAGAGTCACTTCTTGACAAAATGACTTCTGCCAAATCCGGCTGCTGCACATGGGCCCTTCTGGCTTTGGTGCGTGGAGGAAAGTTTTTTAATTGTCTCGAAAAACAGCCCATGCTGATGTGCATTTTTCAAACAATTATGTCAGCGTGAGCTAATGGTTGCTCCCAGTGCCCAGTCCGCGGAGGTCGGAGCCAGTGCACGTTGCCAGCTGGGAGGCTGTTCAGCTCAAGCTGTAAAGACACATATTTTTAAGTGCAAAACAGTCGCGGTTTAATCCCTGATGCGTCAGTCAAGGCAGCAGATATCACAAAGGTATGAAGATATCCGAGGCTGGCTGTTATTCCGTTTGGGGGAAAACAAACAGATTATATATAGCAGTTTTGGACTGAAGGCAGGAGGAGGCAGCCTGGTGTGCGTACACTCACCCTGCACACTTTGCCGTTAGGCGCACGCCAGTTATTTCTTATTCACTAGGCAGCTACAAAATACTGATTTATTTGCTAATACTTCTTGTTAATATTCCTTTTGAAGCTTGCAAGTGAACTGCAATATTTTCTTAAATGCCTTCAGAAAGGAACAGATTGCCTCTAAAAAGTTTGAACTCACCTACGTCTCCTCATCAGAAAGAAATAACAACTCCTCAGCGAGTAAAAGAGTAAAAAATGTTCCCATTAAAGTCCTTCTGCAATTTTAATTTCATAAAATATCAGGAAAAGTAAAAGCTAGCTGCCACATTTCCTTTGGGAAATAATTTCACAGTCTAGGTACTAATACAATAATACTGTACTGATGGTACTAATACTAATGCAGTATTAAAACAAATCCCAAAACTTCTGTACTTACAGAGCTTTAAGAATTGGGCAATATATTTGATAACCAGAAATGCAGAAGCATGGGTGCTATTAAGGAAAATATTAGTCTTTTCTTTGAAAAGTAGTTTAATTCATAGGCTATAGTTGCAGAAGCACAAGCCCCTCATATGACCACTTGTAGTCCAGCATAGAAATGATGTATTCTGGTTAACTCCAAGCACATGAATATAAGGCACAATAAAACAAAAAAAAAAAATGAAATTTTGACAAAAGAAGATCACAATACTAAGATTTTAATTTATAATAAGACTGTCATCACTGTTTCCTTGGTCAAACTGAAAACTAGGGCAGCCCACAAAATAATTGAGCCTCCTTTCAATATGAAACACAGTCAGTATGCACAGATTTTTTTTACCAACTTTTACTTCTTCTTCAAACCTCCTATAGAAAACAAAATTTTATATGGGAAAACATTATAAGCCTGGCTCAATGTGTAGTACAGATAACAGCTGAAAAATTAGTTGACCAAATAATGATTAATTTATTAAGTTCTCACTGGTGTAACACATTAGAAAATCCAAGTCACTGATAATGCTACTGATCTAATTTCATGAAACCTAGTGCTAAAATATGGCAGGGGGTATTCAGAAAGCCCTTGAGCATGCTGCTACGGGCAAAGAGCTGCTGTGGCCAAAGAGGATTCATGGAAACTGTCAGTTCTGATAAAAGTTCTGTTTCTATCTTCTTGAACTGACATTTCTGGAAGACTTTGATTTTCTTCCTGTACATCATGATCCACCAAGAAATGCATATTGCTGATTTCCACAGCAAGTGAGATTAGCACCAGATGGAGGTGCTTACCTTGAGGATATTTCCATCTGGTTGCTTGAATCCTACCTTGGGTTTCCCAGTTTTACTTTATGCAGTGCTTTGCAAATTATACCCTTAATTCACCACTCAGATGCCATATGAATTAGTGCCACAGATTTTAATAGCATGAAAGTGAAATAAAGGAAAAAACATAGACTGTTGGACTGTGGGCCTGAGTAACTCACCCACCATTTTGTGGTTAGGAGCCAGCTGCCTCCAAATGGGATATCACAATAGTTTAGTAGAAACCAACTGCCTCCAAACAGGATATTACAATAGTTTAGCAGAAAATACTGAATTCATCCAGTTAATAGCTCAAAATTAAATTAAAAAAATAAAGGTGAAATGCAATATATCGACAGTGTTTTGAGTGGTACCTTCCCTTTGCAAATGAGACTATTAAGTAAACTTTTATACATACAAATACAAATAAAGAAATGACTTTCAGGGGAAAAAAAAGCTGCTTAGTTTTGGACCAAACAGTCAGATTACCTATGATGAATTTGGTGAAAAAACAAAGCGGGAATATTTTGACTAATGAAGCCACTTTGGTCTACATCTTCAGTGTCTGTTAAGCGCTGAAATACCTTGAATATCTGGCCTTCAAGCACTTTCCCTGCTTTCCTTGCTATTACCCAAAAAGGTACATCCTCCAAACAATATTTTGCACAATTTTGCAGCAATGCTTCCAACAGTGCTGCTGTATCTTCTAATTCCCCATGTCCCGTGTAGCTTGAGCTCTTCTCATACATGTCTGTCCTCCCATAGTGAGGCTGGTTGACCTTCACTTCTGTAAACTACATAATCCCAAGCTGAAGGTTCACAGTTGCAAATAAGATAACTCTTAGCTTTAAACACGTGGGTGGAGCAGAGACAGACCTCACGCATCCAGATATAAAGCTGAGTCATTAAACAAGCTGTCAGATCTCATTAAAATGTCTTTATGCATCTTTACAGTTCTTTCCTCTCAGCTAAGAGACAATAGCACATACGATCAGACCTTAGTATCACTGAAAAACAATTATAACCATCTTCTCGAGTAACAAACACAGGAAAATAAGGCAACGTTCTTACTCTGTAGTTAGACCCTTTGGAAGGACCTCAGCTATGCACAGGACAGGGTGCACATAAAACACATTAGGCCCAGAAGGAAGACTCTAACTAAGGCTGAAAAAATCCACACCACAGATTTAAAAGCCTCTGAGAACTATTCCAGAAAGCATCTGTTTCTTCCATAACGCCCTGAATTATTTTTCAAGCCGGGGCTCTGAGCTCCAACGCGCTTTCCTCCCCCCGGCCTCCCCTCTTCCTCCCAGGACAGACCATTTTTCAGTTGAGTTCAGGCTACGAGCTGGCCTTGAAGAAGAACAGTTATGTAACGGAGATTTGATAAACCATCCCCACGCAGAACGAGGGACAGCTGTATTGCCATCCCGCAATCACACTCAAGTGACTTATCACACTCCAACCTATTTAAAGGAACACAATGGTCTACATACCCATAGCATTAAGGCAGGTTAAACCCCCAAAATGTCACGCACTCTCACTAAAGCTATTACAGAGCACACTGAATGTAAATGAAACTCTGTAAAACCAGAGACGCTATAAGGGATTTTGTTTGGGTTTACTGTTTCAATGTGATTTTTCTTTCTCATTTAATGTATTTTAGGATTTTTAAGACGCTTTGATCTGCTTCCCTACATCTGCTTACATCTAATCTAGCATGAAATATGATCGAGGCAGTCCTGGAGAGCTATGTTTTCCTCTGCAAAGTTTCTAGTATCTCAGTCATCAAAAACGGTTTCAGAACTGATTCAGGTTTCGCATTTTTGTAAAGAATATTTGTAGCACACAGAGTTGTTACGAAGCCAAATACTAAGTGCCAAGGCAGAGGTGCCCTGTGCCATATACATATATATAGGGTCCGATTCACTTTTGCCTGAAACCAGAGAAGGGCAATTCAGCCAGTCTGCATCTCCTTGATTCAGGAGATGATATCATGGTCCAGAGCAGATGCCAGCCCCGAGGCATGCCCAGATGTCCCCCTCTGCTGCAGCATTTCTCAGGTTTGGCTCCTTTCCACCCCTAAGCTGCCTCTCTAGCAGCAGTGCCCGAGGCAGTGCCCAGACACAAGCCTGGCTCCAAGGGGGAGCCTGGAGGTCTTGCTGGGAAGGAATATTTCCTAAGAGGGTACCTGGGTCTGACCAGCAGATGCACAATGACCATTCTGATGTCCATGTAGGTGGGACATCCACTGAGAGGTTCATGGGAGGACCCTCCTCTTTGAGCACGAACATCAACATCATTGAGGGGACCACAAGTGACTTGCAACCACAGAAAAGAGGCATTTAGCTCCCAGCACTCACCCCTGTTTCCCTGGGTTTGTGCCAGGCTGTGGCCATCCGTGGGCCCCAGGGATGAGGAGGTGGTTGTTGGAATGCTCACCCTTCAGGGAAGGCGAGTGTGCGCCCGTTGTCCACCCGGCACAACAGCAACCGCATGAGCAAGCCAGGTTTTAACAAGTAAATCTACATAAAAGCTTTCTCTGAAAGCGATTACTTAATATAACAGCCAGCTGTCTCTTCATTTCTTGCTGAGGCAGCCTATCTGCTCACCATTACTCATGGAGGGGGGAAAAAAAGCAAGGCAGCAAGCTTGTTTTGTGTGTAGGGTAAGCAGAGCTTCCGAGAAATAATGTTACCTGACAGGCAGAGTTGATAAGTTTTTTTTTCCCTTTCATTTCTTTAAAGCAAAAGAGCTCGCAGTGTTATGGAGTAAAGAGGAAATTAGGCTTCAGCCCCTCAAACACCAGCCCTGTATGTCTTGGTACACTAAGCTATACCATGTGATCTCCACTGCTTTTAGGATAACATTTATCGAGGCAGGATCAAGAACCTATTCAATTAGACTTGCCCTGTATTCCAAAACTCTGATGTTTAATGGTTAAATAATTACCAGAGGAGAGTCTTGGTGGCACCAACAGGACCAAACTGGGCGAATATGTGACTATCCCAGTCTGCAAGAGCAGAAATTTTTAGCTTAGAGAATCAGCTGCAGCCTGGATAGAAGGACCTGGCCACACAAAGTCACGCAGGAGCGTTAATCTGAATTAATTAAATGCCTGAATTTATGTTAAGCCACATTAAACTTTTGCATGACCAGTTTTACTCAGAATTAATGTAGCCTTTGATTTGGAGTTCAATTACACCAAAGAGTTTAACAGGAGCTAACTAACGTGTTTCAAAACTAACTTTGGATTCATCTTCCTGAAGGTGATCAGGCAGATAAACTCTTACAGAGAGAGACCTGGAAAACAGGAGTTTTGGGGGGAGACTGCTGCTGGGCTACCAAAAAGAGCACTTCCATCCAATTTAGGGAGGTTTTTCACTGCCATTTTTCACTAGATTTTGCAAGGAGTGTGTCCTGGTGAAGCCTCCCAGGCTACAGAGAGGCTGTGCTGGCACCTCTGCCACGTTACGGCAGCAGCTCCCGGCTGTAGGTGCGGACACATGAGGAGAGGGCAAACGCCTGGGCATGAATCACTGCCTAAATAGCTGGTCCCCAGGTCTTCTAAGGAGAAGGCAATGAAAAGCCCTGGCAAAATTTCAGCTGACCTGCTTAGAAACAGTCTGATCATGTTGTTTCACAGGAAAAAAATGGCTTCAGTCTGCAATTAGGCATGGCTGTGATTTGTAATGAAGAATTTAATGGTGCCTCTCCCAGAGGAGAAGAGGAGGTGAGAGGAGCAGATAACTCTGTAATTTGTAAGAGACTGGAAAAAAATCCTTGTTCAGTGGAAACTAGCTAATGCAGAGTAGGATTTGCCAGCTAAACAGTATTTGCTTCACAACACACCTACTTGGGCACATCACTGCTATTAAGCAATCCATGCACCTGGATGCAGAGCTGAATGCACTTTAGTCTTCCTCCCCTGACTTCATTTTGACCCAGCACTGGATCTATATGCAGTTATTATATGGGCAGCACAGCTAGAAAGTTCCTTGCAATTAGCACTGCTGTGGCCAAGAAGAAATCAGGCGCATTTTTCTCTGCCTGCCTCTTTTAAGGTTGTTCTGTTTTATTCAGCTACAGCCTCAAACTGGCACTTTTCTGCAGTCCAGGCTTTCACATCACCTCCTGCCTTCAGGAAGCAGCCTAACAGCCAATTCATCTTTCAGCGTGTTCACACCTCCACAACTGCCATACGTGGAAGAAATTTCCACGTATGGAAAAAAATGGAAGGGACTGAATTTACCTTTTTGCTTTAAAACCAGAAAGCAGCTGCTTCGGAGTAGGATCTGAACCCCTCACATCTCTTACTTTCCGCTTCAGGTCAGAAAGAGTTTGTGCAACCTCAGTTGCCTGCAGGCAGTTGATGGATCCAGGATGGTTCTACTTAGGACATCCACTTTTCTTCCTGCAACTGATCTTAAAACATAGCACATGCTTTGTGTTGCTCAAGGGAGGAAGCACAGAGCAACCTGCAAACAATGCAGCTCAGGTTCTCACCCGATGCTGTGATAAAATGCGTCATGACAGTGCTCAAGAAACGTGCAGATGAGACATTTAGGGAAATGGTTTAGCAGGCATGGTAGTGACGGGTTTACGGTTGGATTTGATGATCTTGAAGGTCTTTTCCACACATAATGATTAGATGATGCTATGATTTTGCACCGTGTCCAGCTGCATGCAAGCAGCATGCTGTCCATTGCAAGCAATAGCAATGCTTGTGCATCAGGGCATCATCTGGGTACAGGCTGAAGACCATGAGAGCTCCCTTCCTGGTGCACTCCTGAACACAGGTGCCTAGAGGCTCCTTCACCCTTCTCAGCAGCACCCTTACAGGCCTGAGTTAAGCAAGGTAAGTTCAGACTACTCACTGATTTCACTGGGATGAGTTACAGTCTAAAATTAGGCCCATGCTAAATACTTTACTAAGATGGAGCTGGAGGAATCTGTCTGGCGGAGGCTCCCAGATTAACTGCAGTTTTACTCTGCCCTGATACTGCGTTCAGACGTAAACTCTTTCCCCACCGTGTCCCCACCCCATCCAAGTCTTTGGGGAACGTTGCCATGGATTTCCACTGGAAACAAAAGAATCCATATTGGAAGAACCCTGTTAAGGTTGCTAGGCGTAAATATTGACTTAACGGCTCTTCCGTCTTTTTTCTTTTTTAAGAACAGATTTGTTGGCCATGGCTGGAAAAAAATAAAATGATTGAGTGTGCATGATTCACTCTGGCACTCACACAAACATGCAGATCAGTTGGCTGGCAGCTCGCTCCTCTGCTAGCAGAACATCGCTTCTAAAATGTGTCATTTTGTTTTGGCAGCCACAGTGTCCAACCCCCAGACAGAAAGAATCCAAGAGATGAAGTCTTCTACCTTCCCTGTATTTCACATGGGGGATGCTGACCTTTCCCAATACAGAATATTTGCTTAATGCTTCCAAAAGCTTTTTGCTGATGTCTGAGACATGCAGATAATCATCAGGATGACAATGTACCACAAGTCCAGCCCAGAAACTTCCCTTCGTGCAAAGGAAAACTCCTGGTCTGCAGACATGAGAAATGACTGCAAAAGGAACTGCAGGCACAACTTCTTATTTAACAGTCTCCAGTTGTTTCACAGACAATAAATACTAATTGGAGCTAATTACAACAGGGTAAATTAAGACACAGAATACTTTACGTCACACAAGGAAGTCAACAGCAGAAGTGAGAGGGGATTTGAGAGTTGGCCATTGAATTCATGTTTTCACCACCTGATTCTATTTTGCATAACATTCTATGCATAGACATTAATCCTAAACTTTAAAAATGTTATTTTAAATACTACTTCAAAACATATCATCCAAACTCTTCTCTATATTAGTTCTGCCAGATCTGGAGGATTTAGCTGTACTAAAGTGGGGACAAATCTCCTCTACAACAGTCTGAGGTGCAAAGCATGTGTGATACTTGCATGCATCAGTTGTGGTCAGCACAGTCTCTGACTGCCACTAAAAACAGGGGGACTAGCAGCTTGCTAAAGAGCTGGCAAAGACAGCAGTGAGTGTTCATGACTCCCTGGCAGACACCTGTTTGACAGACAACCAAAGGAATTCAGGAACTGTTGCATTTCACGGCACTCTACAGATACCTGGTAAACATCTCATCAAGAGAAAGACCAAAACTTTGTGACTGAGTGTAGGAGGGAAAAGGGCACTATCAGATGTGAATCTTCTCTTAAGAGGACAGGAGGAGTTTGCTTCTATTTCAGCTGAACAGGGAGTTTTTGGAGACTTTTATCTCTATGGGTTTGAGCACTCTCCAAAAGCGTAATGTAAGAATGCACAGGGAGACCAGCATGTGCACATGTGCAGATCTGCATTCGCTCTGCATCCATGTCCTTTGCTCTCCTCTCATGGAATGAAAACAAATTGTTACTGCCAGGCATCCTTTGTGCACATCCCCTTCAAGCTTGGCTGGTTGGGTACGTGACTGGTTGAGGAGACCACTCCTGATGGTCATGCAGGTCCAGCTGGGGCAACCTATCTGCTCCTTAGACCTGCATTGGCCATCCCCACTCAGCATGAAGCTACCAAAACCAAAAGCAGGACACTTGGATTCCTTGGAGCTAAGACCACCTCCTTCTATTGTTAGCAGAAAATTGACTGAACAGGGAGACAGATTGATATCACTTCTCCTCAACTGTAAACAGGTCCAAGTGGGTTTTATTTTTATTATTATTTTGTATGGGTTTCCTTAGCAGCACATACAAATTCAGTACTGTGACTGCTAGCAAAGATTTTTGAGAATAAATACAAAGACGTCCAAGCCTTATATTAGCAAGAGCCCTGGAAGAGGCTGTCCAGGGAGGCTGTGGAGTCTCCTTCTCTGCGGATCTTCCAAACCTGCCTGGATGCCGCCCTGTGCCCCGTGCTCTGGGTGTCCCTGCTGGAGCAGGGGGTTGGACTAGATGATCTCTGGAGATCTCTTCCAACCTCAACCATTCTGGGATTCTGTGATCTCCTAGGGATAAGGAGCAGAGGGTGAAGGGGAAGGGATAGCAGGAAGTTTTGAGGAGCTCCGCTTGGAGCGGGGAGGAAAAACTTGAGGAAGAAAACTGAGAAGATTGAATAAAAAAGAGTCAGTCTGGAGAAGTCATAAACTCCAAAGTTATAAAATATGAAAGAACAAGCATTAATAGTAGTGTCAAGGACAGCAAACGAAGATGAAGATGGAATATGGGCCTTGAAACTTGATTATCTTTTTTATTCCCTATTGGTACCATGGGCAGTTTGTGAATTTACTTCTTTTTTGTTGCTAGTGAGAGCCCTAGGACCAGACATGCCCTTGGGAATTCTTTTAGACAGCACCTACAGCCACAGATGTGAGAGGACACAGAGAGGTACAGGGAAGGAGGATGATTTTTCTAGGAAAAATTACATGAACAGAGAAACCAAAAGGTTAACGCACCAGGCCAAGGAATGAAGAGAGGGAAGCAGGGAGGAATCACATCGCAATGAAGGAAGGGAAAAATCTAAATCTGCTGAGTATCACAGTAGAGATCAGCAGCCCAAGTAACATTTGTTTCTTTTGCTAGGTTTGTTTTGAGACCTGTAATGTTACTACAGAAAGTTGTGTGCTAATTTAAAAGAAATCAAGGGGCACTGATAATATCTTTTATTGCTAAAATCAAAGCATTCACTAAATGGTTCATCTTAATATGGCCTGGCAGAAGCCAGGTAGCACATTATCCACTGATATCACCCTGAAAAAAACACTCAAGAGCCACTTCCTTCAGCCCACCATCTTCTGCCTTATTTACTTACAGTTTTCTAAGCACTTCCTAATTAACATCTGTGGTAAAACACCAGGACATAACTAATATTGGCTATGCAAATTCAATTAGAGTTACAACCTGCAGACCACTTACATTGCATTGCAAGTACGTCAGGCCAACCTTCTTGCTGGATCTACCTTCTTCTTGGGCTGACCTCCTTGGGTCTGTCTTCTTCTTAGGCCGACCTTCTTAGGTCCTTTTTCCTGTTTGCATTTTGCAAAGCCAAAGCAAGCAGGGAAGGACAGATGGAGAAATGGGTTCTAGAGATTTCTCATGTGTTTCCTGACAGGGTGCAGTGCACTGTACACTCACAGCTTCTTCCTTTGGGGCCAGTATCAAGAGACACCATCGAGCAGCAGGTGTGGAAAGGAATTGCTTGGTGTGTCTCCATGCTGATAGTGCTGCAGGGGAGATCTTGACCCTTCTCCTGACTTGGGTCCCAATACTCTCTCACTACCCTCATGTAAAATGGACAAAATTCTACAAATTTCCTAACTGATATGTTAAATGTTTGGAAGTAACTCTTGAGGAACAAAGAGAGTTCAAAAAAGTATGACTGATAAAAAATCCATCACTTGAAAGCTGATGGAAAGCAAAGCCAAGAAGGATCCAGATAAGAATGAGAACTTGTCCCCAAGTCAAACAGATGAATTTTGTTTATAAACCCAGCATGAGTGAGACAGGTTGAGCCTCAGTCTTCTGTTTTTGCTGAGCAAGAACTGGCGCAGCCCAGAGGAGGAACCTTCAAGATGCGCCCAGGAACCAGCAGGTGGCTGTAGCTGCCAGGAGCTGCCGCCGCAGCTGCCCCCGCAGCAGGGCAGGCTCCAGCCTGGCTCCAGCTGCACTGGGACACATCTGGAGGGGCTTCACTGAAGTGATTAACCCCAAGCGGTCATATATTGGAGTCTGGTCCTTAGTTTCCATGACCAAACTTTCCAATCCTTGTCCCAAGAGGCTCAGCCGGAATTCATTTCCCCCATTCCTACTCCACGACGTGTTTGAAACTCCAGATTTTTTGGATGCAAACCATCCTTACCAGGGCTTTTCTCTCAGAAGCGTCTACTGCCAAGTAAACAGTTGCTTTGCACCAAGAGGCAGTGACAGATTGTACCTCCAACGTTCACGAAGGACTAGAGCCTTTCCTGACTCAAAGAGCTGGTATGCAGTAATTTGTAACACACTGGAGCTCATTCATTACAGCACCTTTGAACACTCCTCCTGAACTCCTTAATCCAGAAATGTGGATCCTGCTACCTGCCACCCCACACGTGCCTTGCGTGTAGCCGTGAGTGGGGATTTCAAGCAGGGAAGCAGCTTGTGAAGCAGAAACGAAGACTCTCCAGTCTCACCCATGGGTGTCAGGAGGCAGCGACTGTGGATTTCCCTGAGGAAGTGGCTGGGCAAGACCACTTTCCTCTGCCTTCCGCCGCACTGAGCGCGTGGACTCCCACGCGTGGGCATTTCACAACACAGCAGGGCTTTCAGGGGGTCTGTGTGCCCCAAAGTTGCCCTATCAGAGGATGGTGAAATCGCCAGCACCAGCAGAGACCTCGGAGAAGGGAACAGGCTGGAGCTTTTCCAGGCTGTACGAAGCAGCACTAAAATAAGCCCATTACACAAGCATTGCACAAGGGAACCTTGACTGGAAGTGTTGCCTCTGGCTCACATTCCTTTTAAGCTGTTATAAAACTTTAAGTATAATTAATAAATAACAAAGCTTCTCGAGCAGAGATGAGTCCAAAACTTTGACCCGTGCATGACCCAAGTTTGTTATTTCAGCTCGACAGAAGGTTGCAGCGTTTCACCGGGCACCAAAAGGAGACCCTCCGCTGCAGACTGTGTGCAGTTCTGGGCCCCCCAGTATAAGAGGGACGTGGAGCTTCTCGAGAGGGTCCAGAGAGGAGCAACCAGGATGATTAAGGGAATGGAACATCTCTTGTACGAAGAGAGGCTGAGTGAGCTGGGCCTGTTTTCCCTG
>JAVCKT010027098.1:26354-37833 GCA_032273925.1 Rhynchotus rufescens | reverse complement strand
GGGCTCTGGAGGAGCTTGTGGAGGTGGTGCACGTGCAGGGGACGGGCTGCACGCTGTGAATCCTGAGGCTTTCCAACCGCCTTGTTTCCATCCAGGGCAACAGTGGCTGTCCAGGACTGACAGGACAAGTACAACAAGGTCAGATCTTAAGGCTGAGGGAGCTGGGCCTGTTCATCCTGGAGAAGAGGAGGCTGAGGGGGGACCTCATCAGTGTCTATAAATACCTCAAGGGAGGCAGTGAGGAGGATGGGGTGGCCTCCTTTCAGTGGTGACCAGTGACAGGACTAGAGGAAACGGCCACAAGCTGAGGCACCAAAAGTTCCCCAGGAACTTAGGGAAACATTTCTTGACAATGAGGGTGACAGAGCCCTGGAACAGGCTGCCCAGGGAGGTTGTGGAGTCTCCTTCTTTGGAGATCTCTAAAACCCGCTTGGTTTTTAGAGCACATGGCCCTGTACCCCATGCTCTAGGTGACCCTGCATGTGCAGGGGGTTGGACTAGATGACCTCTGAGGTCCCTTCCAACGTTAAGAATTCTATGATTCTATGATCTTCCTCCAGGGTGACAGCCAAAGGGTTGGATGCACAATGAAGAAGGGATACTCAGCTCCCCTGTGTCCTGATGGGGCTGATCCTGGTGCTCCGTAGGCTCAGCAATGTATTCCCTGTGCCAGGACCCCAGCCCTCCACTGGGCTGTCCCGCTCTGGCGGAGCAAGGCAAGCGCTCTCAAGCCCTAGATTAGGACTAGGCCCAGATCATCCAGTCCTGCTCGGCACCTGCCCCACTGGGCCCAGCTGGCCACCACGTGCAGTACAGGGAGCAGCCGCCTCCCTCCGCCGGGATGGGAGCTGCCCATCCATCTTCCCGAGAACCGGCGTGACACTCGAGTCTAAAGATTCCCCTTGACGGGGTTTGAAAACAGCCCCCGTCTCCCCTCCCTCCAAATCAACCCACTTTGCTCGGCAGTGAATAAGGGTTAATCGCACGCAGCTTGCCCTGCAGCTGAATGGGACCAAGTTAATCGGAGTGTTTTAATCACGCCACATGAGCTCCTCATTATGGTAATTTTTTCCTGCCCCTTTCGTCGCTGCCTGTGCAGGTTGCATCTCCCCCTCCCTCGAGGGATGCGATCCCCGTTTGGGTTTCTGCCTTTCCCTAGGGGTGCAGGCAGGGCGGGAGCATGAGCCTTCCTCCTGCTCGGGAGGCTGAGTAGGCTCCAAAGGGCTCCGTCTTTGAGTGGTGACACCCGAGTGCCCTGGATGGGCAGGGAAGGCAGGGGGATGTTCTGCAATGGGAGGATGCTCTTTGGCATCCTCAGGCTCCTGGAAGACTCTCCTCGCATGCAGGTGCCCCAATTGCAAGGTGGTTTGCAAGGTGGTGGACAACCCGGGGAAGGTTGTCCCTCTAAGCGAGGACACAAGTCATGGTGTCTCATCCCATCCTCTTGCTACACAGGACCATGCAAACTATGAAACCTGCCAGTGATGGGTGCTGCCCAGAGGAGATTGAAAGCAGGTACTGAGAGAGGTCAACTGCGTGAGCTTAATATCCCTCTGTGCCCTCCACCCTTGGAGAGATCTCCAGATGGTTCTTCCTGCTGTGTTCAGCATCCTTCACATTGATGCTTGAAATCCAGTGTTTGAGGGCTAGCAGGAGGGTCTCGGCCCCATCTCTTGAAGGCCTCACCTCCTGTGAGGGTTTTATTCCAGGAGGAGGAGCAACCACTCTCCCTGTTGGTTCCCTCCCTCGTGGCCATGGATGCCGCAAACTCATGGAGTAAAAATGGATGATAGCAGAGAAGAAGGAGATGCTGGACATGGGGACACCTGGCATGGTCTGGGAGTGAGTGACGAAACCTTGGAGCTGCTCTTCCCTCCCTCGGCGGCTGTGGAGCCTCCGGGCAGAGCCGCCCTGGCCGCCTCGGTGACCTGAGCGCAGGTGGGACTCGCGTCCTGGAGCTCTGCTGGTCTCCACATCTCGCTTTCCTGGCTGTTCCTTCTCTTTCCGAAGGAGAGCGGGGATGGCTGCTTAACCCCTTCCACCCCAGCAGTAAGAAAACGGTGCCTGCCAAATCCATCTCGCCCGCTGAACCCTCCTGCTTTTTTTTTCCCCCACTCTCGTGCTGCTTCCCCTCCTATTAAAGGAGGCATCTTCCATCCCCCAAAGCCTGCGGGGCAGTGGCGAGTGGCATCAATAGCTCCGAAGCCTGTCAGAAACACATGCCTGACACAGATCACCGGGAGGAGGGACAGCATGAAATGGGGACCAGATGGGGCCATTCCTCTCCCGTCACCCTTGGGCAGGAGCAGCTGACGGCAGCGGCTTTGTCCAGCCGGGCTTTTCCCACCCTCGTCTCGGCGGCTGCTTCTTTGTGGCGCCGGCCTCGCCGCAGCTTCGCTCCATCCCTCCCTGTGCTCCCTCAACCTGCCCTGTCTTGCCCAGCAGCTCCAGCCCCGAGCTGGGGAAAGGATCGGGCCACTGGCTGTCCTCTTTGTGCCTCGTGTCCCCGTTCTGGTCTGTGGCACACGCACCGCTTCCCCTGGACCTTCCAAGGGAAGGGATCCTTCCAGGCTAGGGATGCTGCAGGAGGAGACCTGGAGCGCAAAGAGAAGCGGGACAGAGGGGGAAGGAACGGGGTGTCTTGTGAGTCCTCTCCAGGGTGACAGCACCACCAGGCACCCGTCCTGCTCCCTGCCATCCTTCCATGACAGCTGGCTTGGGAAGAGAGCTCTGGACACCCCGTTTTCCCCGGCTGATGTTGTGTGGAGCCTCCAGGGCAGCTCCTCGGCCCAGGCACCATGAGGAGTGTCCTGCTGTCAGAGGGCAGATGGAGGCGGCTCTGCCCGGAGCCCTGGCACATCTGGCACACAGAATCCCGGGACACTGTGGCAGGCGGCCATGCCCCAGCTCCCTAGTGCTTCCCAAAATTGTGCATCTTGTGCGTGCTGGAGCATCCGCGCCTGGATGCTGCTGGATTCCAGGAAACCATCTCCAGCGCCGCTCTCCTCCACGTGCTCCTCCCCAAGCTCTTGCAGGACACAGGGGATCTGGGGGGCAGCTCCCGGCTCTCAAGCTGCTCGTGCCCTTTGCAGTGAAGGAGAAATCTGGATTTTCCCAAGGAGCTGAACCAGCAAACCCAGCATCTCGATTTCAAGACAACGTGCCTGGATAGCCACAAATTTCCCCATGGCCAGACGTGGCCCGAGGTGACAGAGCAGAGCTCAGCCTACGCTCCCTGGGTCCATCTGTGCCCTCGCTAAATCCTGGCTCCGCTTCCCGGTGTGGGAAGCGCCCATGCCGGAGCCTTCATTGCACACAGCCTTTTAAAGGGAATTTCGTGGTGGCCACTGCCAACTTTGCTAAGTGCACGGAGCGAGGGGAAGGGTGAGCGCTCGTGAGGAGCTGAAGCAGAAATAGATATTTTTATTCTTCTTCACTTCTTTTTTTTATAAGCCATAGTGCCTCCTTTTGTCTTTCCAGCCCTTGTTTTGTCTCAGCTCCCGTCCCCTCTTTGCACGTGCCATTTGAGTGGCCCTTGTCTATTTATTTTCTCTAGTGGCATCGGGCTCCAAGCGGCTGAGCAGCTACAGCCAACACCACCGGGCTCCTCCGAGGAGCGGCGGCTGTGCCGGCCCCGGCGCCGCTCCAGCAAGGATGCTTCCCAGCAGGAATCTGCTCCCTTGCCCTCCATCCCTGCGGGAGCCCGCGGACACAGCGTCCATGCAGGGAAAGGATGTTGCTGTCACTGCGGGTGCTGAGCAATGAGCAGAGCAAGAAGGTCCTGCTGGATCTTCCTGGTGATGCCTTCATGGAAAAGCTGACTCTGAGCTGCTGTTACTGCCAGATAAGCAGGATGGGAAGAGTCGTAGGAAGCAGGTAGCCACCCCAGGATGCAGGAGCAATCATCTTCCAACATCGTCTCCCAACAAGCATGGTCACCCTCCGGATAGTGGGAGGACTTCCAGTCTTAAATGTGCCGAGTTGTTCCCTCATCCCGCAGCCTTCAGCCCTCTCTCTGCAGCACCCAGCTCCACATTGCTTGGGGTGCCAAGGAAAGTCATCCCTGTCCCTGCTGGCTCTTCCCAGGCACATACCACAGGGCTGGTGCCACCAAGGGCCGCTGGTGCCCTCTGTGTTGTGTCCTGAGCTCTCCCATAAATCTTGACCTGGATGTTCTGAGTTGGTCTGGGAGTCGTGATTAGATAAGTTCCTGCAACTGCATTCCTCAGGAGTTAAATCTAGCGACTAAGAGGGCAAAATGGTTATTCCTGGGGCTCTTCCTGCAGCCCTGAGCGTGGTGGCAGATGCGGCACCCAGCCTCGAAGCAGGAGCGAGAGCAACGGACCTTCATCCTGCAGCCAGAGCGAGCGAGGAGAGAACGCACACGGCTGCCATCCGTCCTCTCGTAATTTGTGGGATCAATCCAAACATCACAGCTGGATCTTTAAAGAAATACGCGGTGCTGCCAAGCTGAAGGAGTATGAACCAAGTCCCTTGTCCCCAGTCTTTCCCTGTCACCCCCCGAAACAAAAATCATGCTTGACTTCACCGCCGCATGATTCAGTGCGCTGAAAACACAGAAATTCCTGAATATTGAGCACACGGGCTGGTTTTTTGTCAAGCTTGACAGAGGAGATGGTGGCAGAGAGGAGCCAGCTGTTGAAGGAAAAATCCGCTCCATCCATCAAGAGCTGATCCATAGGGAGCGGCTGGACCACCGCCTTGGCTTGGGGACACGGCAAGGGGCTCCGGGAGTCGGTCCTTGTCCCCAGACGGCACCTATGGGGATGAGGATGCTCCGGATCCGTGGCGTGTCCCCGTGTCCCCATCCCCGCGCCCGCCTGCGCCGCGGCCTCCCCTCTTGCTCACAGCTGCTTGCGCCTTCTGCTCGCGCTGCCTCCGCTCTGCCTCCGAGACACACATAACTCTCCCGTGAAATATATACAGTGTAAATATATAAAAAAGCCGGCGTTTGCCTGCTGCTTATGTATTCATGAAATAGTAAATAAATTTTATGGGGTAATGCGAAGGCTGCCGGGGAGCAGGAGGCTGCGAACCCAGCCGTAATGAGCCGCGGTGTGAGCGCGGCACACGCGGGATCGGGCGCGCGAGGAGGAGGAGGAGGAGGAGGAAGGGGCAGCCGGGATACAATTCCCAGCACAGCCACCCATCAGCAGCTCCACATGGGCTGGTGGGACACTTCTGGTGTGGATCAGGTGGAAAAAAGATGGAAAAAAAAAGATGGGGAAAGTTTCCTGGGCAGCATCTCTGTGTGCACATGGAGGTGCCGGTAGCAACTCCGGGCTTTGCCCGGTGTTTTACTCAGGTCCAGGGGGAAATCCCTAGGTCCCCTTGGTGGCTGGCTGGAACTTGGAGGCTTTTTGCAGCTTAAAACCCTCTGGGTCTGCAGGGCAAACCCAGACATTGGTTTTGCTGGAGGGTGCGGAACATCTGGGTTGGTTTGCAGCAAAAACGGGGCAGCTGAACCTGCGCTTTGCCCTGCTCTGCTGCCTTCTCGTTTAAATTAATCGGGGCAATTTCCGAGGCTCTAGAGACACGAACCGTCACCTGGCCTCAATGGAGGCAGCCTCCAAAGAGGCCAGTGCTGCTGAAAGACCCGGTGCCATCAACGCGACACGAGCCAGGCTCGCTCAAGCCAAAACGCTCCAAGGCCAAGCTCCGGGCTCCGGTGCTGCCCCAGCGAAGCCCCCCCAGCCCCTAGCCCTTTCCCCGCTGCCTCCCCCGGGATTTTTCTTTCTTTTTCTTCCTTTTTTTTTTTTTTTTTTTTTTTTTTTTTATGGAGGGAATGAGATGGAGAAGTAAAAATTATTAACCCCAGGGTCAGCACTGGCTGCCTCGCTCCTCTCTAGCTTCAAGCACTTTCTCCCTCATCTGTTTCACAGACAGCGATGTTCGGCTCAACACATTTGCATATACTTATTGCTTTTTCTTTTTTTTTTCCTTTTAGTCTTTATCTATTTATTTATTTTTAAAGAGACAGAGCTGCGCCTTCCTCCTTTTTTATTTTCCTCCCCTCCGTGCAAGCTTTACCCAGTGGCTTTGGGGATTCGGGTGGATTTTGCCCTTGTCCACGGTTGCTTCGGGAAGGAGGAGGAGGAGGAGACAGGTTAAGCTCTGCCAGGGAGGCTGAGACCACCTTAAGATCAGCATCCCCCCAAACCACTCATGGATATTCCTAAGGGTCCAGCAGCTATTAGGGGGCGGAAAGGAAAAAGGTAAAAAAAAAAAAGCAGAGGAAAGGAAATGAACACTGGGCAAGGAGTGAAAATTCATAGCCCCACTGATACGCCATGATAAATAATTATGAGTTATTAATTTTAAATTACATCTTTAATGCGTCGCATGATTTTAATTCCCACCGCAGTATTAATACAGGGGCTCGGGGGTTGATTAATTTAGAGCGGAGCAGGAAGGTGCCGGTCCCGGGGGCTGCAGGGGCCACCGGCCTGGGGGGGTTGGCTGGGGGGCCACGATGCTGCTCGGGGCTGCAGGCACTTGGGGCATCCATGGAAATTGGGGAAATGGGGCCGAATTGATGAGGGTGTCGAGGTGCTGGATGCAGCAGGGGAGGCACAGGAGCTGGTCCCCACTGCTGAGGTTTTCCCTCCTCTCCATCCTCTCCATCCTCTCCATCCTGCTCCTCCAGGTGCTTTGCTCCGTGTCCTTGTGCAGAGACAAAACCCATCCCCGTGTCCCCCATCCCCATCCCTGCAACGGGAAGCTGCTCCAAGCCCCGCGTGGCAATCGCTTTAGCTCCGCACCGCGGATTTGCCGGCTCCCGCTCTGGCCGAGGAAGCGGGCGCTCTCCGCACGGGCGCATCCGGAGCGGCCGCGGCAGCCCGGGCGCTCCGAGCCCCCTTGCAAGCAGCATTAGAGAGGGGATTAAGTCTAAGAGGGTTATGGAGGGAGGAGCGCAACAGCCGCGTCCCACGCCGATAAGCGCTCGGCTCCGGCGCCCGCGGGGACGGCAGCACCCAGAGGGATCCAACGTGAGGCGCCGGAGCGCGTCCCGGCCGACCGCCTGCCGGGATGTGCCGGGCAGGGAGCCGTGGCGGGAGCCGGAGCCCTGCGGCTCTGCCAGTGCTGACGGGGAAGGAGGGAATGGGCAGGGCAAAGTGGCAGGGTTGTGGCTGCCCCTGCATGCTGTTCCAAGCACGTTCCCATCCATAGAGCATCTCCAGCCATCCGTGGTGTCCCCAGCCATCCCTTGCATCCCTGTCTACACACAACGTTCTCATCCATGCACGGCATCCTCATTCATCCATAATATCCCTGTCTATCCACAGGATCCCTGTGCATCTGCAGCATCCCTGTCCTTAGGGCTGCTTTGCTGGGATGAGGTTCCCATGGCTCCCACGGTGGCACTGCTCTTCCCAGCGCATCCTCTGCACGGCCCCAGTGCCTTTTGCACCATCCCTTGACACCCCATCCCACCCAAAGGACCAATGTTTTGCTCTCCTCCCCGCTATCCCAACCTTCCCTCCCTTTCCTCCGAGCCCTAGGCACTTGTGGCCATTGTGCAGGGCTGAGACCTGCCCAGCTCATGCCACCAATGCAGGTGGCTGCAGAGGGGCAGCTCCAGCGCTGCAAGTGGCAGCTCCTGCACCGGCCCTCAGGCTTTCTGTTCGAAATGGGGGAGCATCAGGCCAAATTAGAGGGGAAAAAAAAGGCTTGGAAAGGGCATTTTCAGGTGCACAGATATTTAGGGAGCGTCAGAGAGTGCTCAGGCCTTTGCTGGGGTCTGTCTGGGAATGGCAGTTTGCAGTTGGGAATGTTTTCCAAAGGCGAGTGGGAAGGTGCCGGCCAAGGCCATAGGGAAAACCAGTCTTTGTGGACACTTGGGCCAATGGAATCCAGGCACATTCCTGGTATTCCTGACAGGAAAGCAACCCCATTCCCTGTTTTTTCCCATATCCTTCCCCATGTTTCCTCTGGCCTCTGTCTTGGCACAGGGAAGCGGCACCGGAGCCATGCAGCGCGCTGGGATTCCTGCAACACTTCCCTTCTCCAACCCTCCCAACCGGGACCCGCAGAGCGAAGGGACTAGGAGCAGGGTTGGGGGGTTCATCGCTTCATCCCGCTCCCCATCCCGGCCGGACCGGTCCCTGCGTTCGCCGCCGCCGCAGATTTCCCAGTGCGCGCCGGGGGCGGCCTCCCCGCGCCGCTGTCGGGAGCGAGATGTAGAGCAATCACAGCCCAGCGCTGCAAATATTAATTATCCACTAAGTGCTCTCCAGGCAGCCGTTAGCTCCCGGCTCGCTGGCAGCTGTTCCCACCATCCCGCCCGAGGAGGCCGGCAGAGGGGGACGAGCTGGGGGTGCCCTGGTTGGGGCCCGGAGCCCGGCGCTCCACGGGGACCTGGCGGCACACGCGGCACTGGCGCCAACGGAGGGAGCTTCCCTGCAGCCAGCGCGGTGCTCATTCCCCAGGGAACTGTCCCCATTGCTGCGTTTTTGAGGGCTGCTTTTTGACCCCCATCTTCCCAGGTTGTCCTCAAACCAAAGAGCAGAAATTGAGGAGAAATGCCGCTATTTTTCCTTGTTTTGCAGATGCGGATACGGGAGCCAGGGCGCACGTTGTCCCCAGGACGGCAGTGCCGATGCCAGAGGCTCGCGTGGCACTGCGGGATGCCCCACGATGTGGTGCCCAGGAATGAGGGATGGTCAGCCCACGGAGCGCATCCATCTCGGGGAGCCGGGCCAGGCTCCCGTTTAAATCACCGCCCTTCGTGCCGCCCTTTTCCCGCTTCTGGATTAATGGCAGGCGTTGGCGGCTCCCACTCGGCGCCAGCCACATCCGGGCGACTCCTGCCCTGCAACCTGAAAGGCTTCCGAGGGTTTTCCAGGGAGAGCTCCAGCACTGAGGAAAGAGCTGATGCTTCCCAGGGCTGAAGAACATCTTGAGAATCTGCCGAGAAGGAAAGGGATACCCCAGGAAGTTGATCTGTGGAGATCCTTCCACCCTCCCACCCTATTTCTCTCACCATCCATCTCCCTATCGGCCCCTTGGCCATTGAGGGGTTGGAATTCCACTCCTTTTCTCCACATAAACAAGAGGAGGGGATCGTTATCCGGCTCGGCATCCGCATCCCAGCCCCGGGAGCACCGGGTGGCCGCGGCCGCTCCGCGCACGCCCTTTAGCCGCGCTGGCTGCCGCTCAAGGGGGGGCAGCCCGGGGGCCTTATCTCTCCTTTCACCATTTCTCTTCCTGGGAAATGAAGTTAAAAATCCCTTCACAGCAGCTCCAGCAGAAAAGAAAAATAAATAAATAAAAAAATAAAGGAGTCCCATATCACTATTTAACATGCACTGCTAAAAACTAGATAAACACAGGCCGTCACTTGGAGATTAGCTCCTCACATGACTAAATGATTTATTTAGAAGATTCCTTCTTTTCCCCCTGCCTCCCTCCCCTCGCCTCGGCTAAGAACGTATTAATCAGAAATTAGCGGCACACGCAGGGCTGGGTGGATGGAGCCGGGCTCACAAAGAGCCCCGGAGAGGGAGGGAGACGGGAGAGGCGGGCAGGGATGGAGAGGAGCGAGGAGGGACGGGAGGCGGGGAGGGACCCAGAGCCTCCTGCGAGATTCCTGCCAGGGAATCTCCATCTGGGATATAGGGAAAAGGGCCCTTGAGCGGGGGGGGGTTGCGGAGGTGTCGCCCGCTGCCCCCTTGGCTTTGAGCCGCGCGGATAACGGGGGCCGCGGCCGGCAGCGATAAGGAGATTAGGCGGATTGGGCTTATTTGTCGCTGGATCCCCCGGCAGGGATGTTCTGCTCCCTAAGGGCCCCGCACAAGGTTATCTGCGGAGGCGGCATGCGGATGGGGACGGGGACAAGCGGCGGGGAGGGGACGAGGGGAGCGCCGGGCTCCGCGGCCAGGCCACCTTCCTCCTCCTCCACGGGCACTTATTCACTCTTGCAGCGTTGCGAGCAGGAATTCAATTAAACAGGGGCAAAAATAGGGTTTTGGCAGGTGTTTCTTAAAACCTCCTTAAATCACCCAGGCGCCTATGACCCAAAGGTCTTGCATTTCCTAAATATGAATTTTCTGTTTAAATGTATTCTTTATTCCAGGTTGCCTGTGGAGAGAGAATTGAACCAATGGTCCATGGCCACCACTGGGCACCCGATGGACTTTCCCTCTTGTATTTCTTCATTGTGCCCAAATAGGCACCCAAAAACCAGCTTCTGGCCTTAAATCATCACCCGCATCTCTCAACTCGACTGAACTGGTTGGGAAAATTAAAATGAAATATAATCACCCTCCGCACATAGGGCACTATTAGCAAAACCTCCTCCCCATCAGCTCCCGTTTTAGATAGTTTGCTGCTGACTTTCCTTGGTTTGGTAATGTAACTTTCTTTAAAATTTTGACAGCAAATATGTACGGTTATCTTTCTCTGAATATATACTTATATATATTTAATGTAATTTCAATATATTAGACTAAATTTGGGCTTTAACATAGGTTTGCCACAATTTCAACTTGAGTTTTGATTTGATTAAATTTTTAAGGCAAAATGTAATTCGCTCCAATTAAAAGAAAAAAAAAAAAAAGCCAGTGTCAGTGAAAAATCGGATTTTAATTATAACGGCCACCTTTTAATTTATTTTTTGTAATTGATTCTGATCCGCCCCTCGCTCGGCAGGATCTGCGGCCGTCTCGGAGCTCCTGTGAGTGGCCCTGGGATCCTGGTTGGAGCGCCCTGCTCCGAGCGCCGGCTCCTGCGCCCGCGTTTGGCGCCCAGGGAGCCGCGCAGGAGCCGAGGTCGCCGAGCACGGGCAGGTCCCGGCGTGTCCCGGGGAGCTGAGAACTGTTGTGCCATAGGGACACGTGGCCGTGACCCACGGGGGACACGTACACAGGGACTCGTGGCGACACAGGCAGCCCTTCCAGCCAAGCCTCCGTGCCCTCGGCACCACCTCAGCCTGAAAATCCTTTGTTTTCCTCCTTTCTCCCCATGCACCCCAGCCTGGCTGCTCCCACCGTTTTTCCCACTTGCACCAAGACGCCCCCGCGCACTGGCAGCCCCCACCAGTGCCCCTTGCTGTTAATGCCTTTTGTTTGTTTATTTTTCACCCCCCTCCATCCGGCTCCGTTCTCCGTCCTCTCCCCTTCCCCTCGCTGCCCCGCAGCAGCTGCCATCCTTGTTCCTCGCAGAGCTATTGTAGCGGGCGGCCCCGCGGCCCCAGGATTGCGGGAGGGGAGGAAGGGGGGGTGAGAAAATGGGGTAAAAAGGGGGAAAAAAAGGGAAAATGCATCGTGCCTCGCTGCTCCCCAAAGTGGCAACAGCAGATGTGGTCAGTGCCGGCCTCTGGCTCCGGCCTCCAGCTGCCAGGAGCAGCACAGGACCCAGCAGCAAGAGGCTTCATAAAGGTGCTTCCTTTCCTTTCCTTTCCTTTCCTTTCCTTTCCTTTCCTTTCCTTTCCTTTCCTTTCCTTTCCTTTCCTTTCCTT
>JAVCKT010027098.1:7098-24198 GCA_032273925.1 Rhynchotus rufescens | reverse complement strand
TTTCCTTTCCTTTCCTTTCCTTTCCTTTCCTTTCCTTTCCTTTCCTTTCCTTTCCTTTCCTTTCCTTTCCCTTCCTTTCCCTTCCTTTCCCTTCCTTTCCCTTCCTTTCCTTTCCCTTCCTTTCCTTTCCCTTCCTTTCCCTTCCTTTCCCTTCCCTTCCCTTCCCTTCCCTTCCCTTCCCTTCCTTTGTCTTTTTGCCAGAAAAAAAAAAATGAAATTGTAGGGAGGAGCCAACGCCAGAGCACCTGGGGCAGTGCTCAGTGCAGGGACATGGGGCGTCCCCCTGTGCTGGGCTTTTGTGCCCCCTGCCCCTCCGAGCCCGGCGCTGGCACAGAGCCCGGCTCCCAGTTTCCGTGTCCCTAGGAGGGTCCCCACGGCCGGGTCCGGTCTGTGGCAGGAGGGAACGGGGCTGGGGGGGCCCCTCCATCGCCACCAGAGCCGGGGCTGGGGACGGCGGAGGGCGCAGCTGGAATCAAGGGATAGGTCGGGATCCTTGTCCTCCTCCTGGGACCCCCGGGCTGGGGAGACGCTGCGGGAGGCGACGGGGGCCAAGCCGGGCGCGAACGGCAGAGGGGGCTGCAGGGCAGGAGGAGCGGGGCCAGCGCTGGGGACAGGGCCGGGGACAGAGCTGCTCGGTGCAGAGCCCCAGGGGACGGTGCCGGAGCCAAGGCCGGCTCAGGATCCTGCCCAGGGGTGGCCAAGGTGATGCCACCCGCGCCGACGGGTCCTGCTTCTCCTGCACCGACACACGTCCCCAAGCCGGGATCCAGGGAGGATCCCGGGCCGCATTTCGGCATCCGTGCGCGCGCACGGGCTGAGCCGGGCTGAATGGGTAATTTCCCCAGCGGGTTTTGCTGCTGCTTGCCGCAAAGTTGTGAACAAAATGCCCGGCCATGCATTGAACCGGCTTACACAGCTCTCCATATGGAAATGAAGATAATCCGGGCGGCAGCTTTGTGCTCGCCCGGCGGATCGGGGGCCGGCCGAGCTGCGGGACCAAGGGGGATGGGGCCTTGTGCGGATCCGGGTCCTTCCCCCCAGCCAGGAGGGCTTCCAAGGGAAGGCCGGGCACAAAGGATGGGAATTACGGACAAGGTCAGGGAGCAGGCGGATTAGCAAGCCCATGCCCTGGGAAACGTCTATTGGAGCAGGGAAGCCAGGACGCAGAGCCGGATCCGGGCAAGGTGCTGGGCAAGGGCCGAGCAGAGCAGGGAGCAAGTGCCACCAGCAGAATGGTGGCACTTGTGGCACCCGTCACCTCTGCTGCCACCTCTCCAGCCTGGGGCACGTGTCCCAGCCCAACAGCCACATGTCCCTTGAGGCACAACCTCGTATCCCAATATCCATCTTTAAATCTTTCTGCATAAAGCAGAAATGTCCCAAAGCAGCCACTGCTGCACACGGACACATGCGGCTCCGTTCGGCTTCCTGCAAATAATAACGAAAAGGAAAACTCTTCCCAAACAAAGTAGTACTAATTAGACAGGCTTTCCTATTTGGCGCTTGCGGTAAGACCCTTGAAGAGCTCTTAACAAAGTATAATTTAAGGGGGAAAATAAAATCAAAATTATCTCCAAAACGGAATAATTCCTTGGTAGGCGATTTTGAAGCCGGCGTGTTTGTGTTGGGGGGGGAGCTGGAGGTTGCTTTTTGGCTACACAACTCTGCACAACAGCAGTGGCCCTTGTGACACGCTCCTCATTTGTGTAACTTGGGTTTGTTTCCTCCTCCTCTTCCCCTTTTGCTCCCGTTTTCCATGCCGGGGTTATGCAGGTGCCCCGGCAGAGCAGCGAGGGGGGAGGCCAGGGACCCCCCCCAGGTGGGTGCTCCTGGCTGCGGGTCCCGCGCTGCGCCGGCGCCCTGGGGACACGCGGAGCGGCTCCGCGCGGTGGCCGCGTGTCCCCGCCGGGGAGCGGACACGCGGAGCGGCTCCGTGCGGGTCCCCTCAGCCCGAGGCGGTGGCTCCCCCTGGGGCCCGCACAGAGAGAGGCACCTGCGGCCCGGGGAGGCGACCGGGGTGCCGGGGGAGAGGGGGGTCTGCAGGGGGGTACAAGGAGAGGGATTCAAGGGGCGCAAGGCGGGTGGAGGGGGGCAAGGATGGGTGCAAGGCGGGTACAAGAGGGCACAAGGAGGGTGAAAGAGGGGTACGGGGGGAGCGAGTGTCTACAAGGGGGGGTGCAAGGGGATGAGGAGGGGGCACAAGGAGGGTGCGGGGGGTGCAAGGAGTGGGGAGGTGAAAGGGGGAGGGAGGAGGGCTTCAAGGATGTGCTGGGGGGAACAAGAGGGCGCAAGGGAGGGTGTTCAAGGGGGGCTGCAGGGAGGGGTGCAAGTGGGGGTTCAACAGGAGGTAACAGGAGGGGTACAAGGCAGTGCATGGGGAGGGGGTGCAAGAAGGGTGCAGGGAGTTGCAAGGCGGGAGGTAGGAGCGGGTGTGGAGTGGGGGGCTTCAGGGGATGCAGGGAGGTTGGGGGAGTGAAAGGGGGTGGTGAGGAGGGGTTCGAGGGGCTGGAAGGGGGTCTGAGAAGGTGCAGGGGGTGCAAGGTGGAGGTACAAGGGAGTGAGGAGGCAGAGCGAGGTGCAGGGGGATACAATGGGGGGCACAGGCAGGGAGCGCAGGGCGGTGGGGAGGAGGAAGCGCAGGGAGGTGCCATCCCCGTGGGATTAGGACCCTTGGCCAGGATGCCCAGGCTGTGTCCCACCTCCCGGCCAAGCTGCCCATCCTCCCGTCCCCCTTCCCGCTTCAGGAGATGCTGCAGCCTCGGGCTGGTGCCCTCATCCTCCTTCCTCTTCCTCATCCTCATGCCGTGTTTTGCAGCCAGGTCTGCCCCCCCTCACCCCTCCAGCCTCACCATGTGCCAGGTCCTGGTTCTTTGGCCCTTGGGGACATCAGAGCAGGGCACCTGTGTCCTGCAGACCCCAAGGATCCCCCTCAGTCTGCATCACAGCCCAGGTGGGGACTTCGTGCCTTTAGGTCCATGTCCCTTCCTAGTTCAGCCCTTTTCCTCTTACGTCTATTTTGCTGCTGTGCCCTTGGAAAATGGGTAAATATTGAACATATTGGGTAAGCTCTGGAGTCACCTAGGAGCTCTCCTGTCCCTGAGGCTGCCTGGGGACAAGCGGCTCCGTGAGCTCAGAAATGGGGCCACCACCAAGAGTGGGCAAATTACCGTGACTTCCCAGGGCTGAGCTGAGCTGTGGAAATCGCTCCAGCGCCCTGCAAGTGAGCGGATGAGATTTTTTTTTTTCCGTCTTTTTTTTTCTGCTTAAGCCACATTTTCCTGACCTCAATATTTGCTCTGGGTGATCACAGCTGCAGAGCTGCCTGTCGCCAAGTGGCTGCTTTGATTTGGGCTCCCACCCATCCATCTGCCCATCCTGGGACAAACCCTGGCACCTCTGCTAGTACCCAAGGCCGCTCTTGCTGGGCTGCATGAGCTGGGCCCCCGGCAGCTGCTTCCTCCTGGTCCGAGGTCATGCTGGGAAGGAATCTGCTCTGGGAATGGTCGATATGTCTGTGATTCCCAATCTGGGCATGGAAAAGCCACACACAGCGGCTTGATTGCACCTTGCAACGTGCAGCTCACGGTGCAACACAGTCCTGGCTACAGCTATGACTTTATTTCATTTCATTGTATTGCTCAAATGGTCCCCAGCTACAATAAGGACTTTTCTGCTCAAATCGGGTCCCTTTGCCACCCAGCCCATTGCACCAGCAGCACTGTGGCGTGACAGGGACATCCCGCGACACGAGACCCGCCAGCTCCGCAGCATCCCCATCCCAGGGCCCTTATCTCCCTGCTCCGTCACCGGCCACGCTGGGGGGCTCCGGGGGCTGCCGCGACCCCGGGGGGCTGCACAGGGGCTGGGGGCAGCAGGGAGAGGGGGGCTCTGCTTTATATTTCGGTAATTCTTTTATCTTGCCCTCGCACCCTGAGCAGCGCGCGCGTTCATCAAAGTAATTGACGCGGATGAAATTAGCGCTCCCCGCTATGTCGGACAGATAAACTTTGCTGAATATTGATTTTGCACAAAGAAAATGACATGTGCTCGGTCCTCACCCTTTATCTGGACGGAGCAGGGAGATGCTGGCGGGGGGCGGGGGGAAGGAGGCAGGCGTCCGCTGGGAAGCATCCATAAGAATTACTTTTATCTCCTTTTCCGCAAGGAGACAACAGAAGATAAGGCTGGGAGGCAGGGCCGGGGGGCGAGGGGGAAAGGAGGAAGAGGAAGGAAGACCTCCACGCTGGGCTGTCGTGTTGCTGCACGGGCTGGGGGGCTCTGGGTGCTGCTGCCCTCTCGCCAGTGCCGCGTTGGGAGGAAAAGCGGCTTTCCAGGGGCTGTCCGAGCAGGGGAATTGCTCAAGGTTGCCCTGTCTGAGCACTGTGAGGATCCATGGGCTGGACACGGGCACGTGGAGCGGGCACTCAGCAGTGACAGTGGTGGTGGGGGCGGAAATTGTATGAAAATGCTGGGAAAGGAGGGAGCGGGGGGCAGTGAGCAGCGGGGAGAACCTCCAGGTTCTCCAGGTGATTATAAGAGGAGCTAAATGAACGGCTGAAAATCCATGCCCTGAAGTTAGAAAGGACTAGGACCAGTACTAACAAAGCGTCCCGAGTTAATCCGGCTCTCCCCAGGGTGCTGGGTGATGCTGAAAGGACAGAAACCTGAATGTCCTTCACCGTGCTGGGCAGGCCAGGGGACACGGGAACATGGAGCAGAAGGCATGGGAAGCCACAGGAAGGGGAAACCATCCCTTTCCTGAGCCCGTCCCCTCTTGGGACCACCGGCTTCCTCTCCAAATGCGTCAGGAACGACCATTTCTCCTCACCTCCTAGTCAGGTAGGGAGATGTCAAAATATTCATGCTTGGGTCCAACTAGAGCAAATGAGCTCCTCTTGCTCCGTGGAGGAGAGGGGAGAAGTTACCAGCTTGGGTTTCCTTCCATGAACTTAGACCTTCCAATGCGGAGCTCCAGCAAAAGCCCAGCAGCAAGTTTTGCAGAAGACAGGTCTTATTGAGCAACCAGAGGGCCACAGCAGGATGGTTTCACCACTGATGGACCTGATCCCCCCAAATCTCCCGGGCTTTCCTTCAACATGGGCTCACCAGCAACCCCACCAGCACCTATCCTGCCCTTTACCAAAGCATGCCCCAAACCGGGTCTCCCAGGCATGGCCAGTGCAGCCCAGTAAAGGCCAGCAGTTCCCATAGCAGTACGACTGCTCCTCAAAATGCCACGAGACACTCGCTGGTCCAACGTGGCATTTGCTTCACGTGGTGGCATCCAAAGAGCAGATTGAAAGTCGTTAGCAGAGTGCTCGGCTCCTTCCATTTACCTTGGCAAAATAACACTTCTGATTCGATATTGCAAATAATCTCCGTGAGTGTAAATGTACGTGCCATTTCTGCCACAGTTTTCCTTGGCTAATGTTCACTTGCGAGGCTTCATTTAAAGCAACGTGTGTTTCTCTCTCATCCGAGCGCTCGTACACCAGCAGAGCATCAGCACTCTCGCTTGGTTTGTTCTGCTTTCCACTTACATCCAGAGCTCCCTCTTTGGCTCCCTGTTAAAGGGAAGCCAGGCTTCATGTTGGTTGGATCATTAGAATTTCTCACTTCTCTTTCTTGATTTTTTTCCCTCTGGACTTACTAGGCCTTGAAGAGATTAAAAAAAAAAAATCCCATTTTTTTGTTTTCTGCTTGTATTTCCCAGATACGGTGCCCTGACATTGAGAGCAAACAGTTATTAAATAAGCACATTGTTAGGCGTGCATTTAGTCCTGACACCTCTGATAAATCTGCATTTGTTATTTAGTGAATTAAGTGCTTTTAAATCACGTTGTAATCAGCGGGTGCCCTTGTACTTTGTATTTTATATCCTCCTGTGCATGCTTTGTTTGCAGTTTCCACACAGTTTCTTTAGGTGCATTATATATTTTCCTCGAAGCAGCATCGTGCGCTGCTCTGCAGCTCTGCAGCAAGGCTGCTGCATCGGCTCCTGGCGGGTGGCTCGCAGCCCCCGTGCCCACGCAGGGACCATGTCCCAGCCCCAGAGTCTCTTTGCAGACCCCTCTTCCCTGCTGCTTGCACAGCTGAATGCCCAGCACGTTGCAACCCGCTGCTTACAGCACCTAGGGAGTTGTGCCTGTGGGAGCAGGAAGGTGTGTGATTCCTGGGGTGCTTTTGCAGCCTGCAGGCGGGAGCAAGCCCGGCGCTGCATGGTTAAATATCTTGCATGGGTAAGTCCTGCCTGGCATGAGCAAGGGACAAGCTGGCCCCGACTTCAGAGGCCCCTTAGGTCTCTGTCATTCTGCTTTTTTTCTCTTGAAGCGAGCTCTGCTTTTGAGGGCCTTTGCCCAGGGCTTTGTTTTTGCAGGGAGTTGTTGCTGCAGGAGGGTGGCCCTGGCTCTCCCCTTCTGCAGTGTGACCTCCAGGGCCGGGAAAAGCAGCTGTGTCGGGCAGCACGGGGAGGCTGCTGCTCCAAGAAGGACCATGCACAGCTCAGGCTGCCGTGGGAAGACAGCATCTGCAGCCAACTTGGTGCCCAGCTTGGTGTCCCAGCTGGGTTCTAGGCTTGTCGCAGACCCAGGTGTGATTTGCTCGTGTTAGGAGCCTCTGTGAAACCTGCCTGGGGCTCCACTACCCTGAGTCTACGAGGACTAATACCATGAGCTCTCCTGTAGAGTGTTGGGCACCGAGTGCTGCAGCTCATCCCTGCTGCCTGCTTTCCAGCACGGGGCCAAACGGCACCCGCCTCTCCGGCGTGCGGGCACCTCCACCTCTTTATGACCACCTCCAGGATGGCCATGGTCGTGACCGCTCTCCAGGATGCAGTCACCTCCACCTCTCCATGGCATGGTGACCCCCACCTCTCTACGATGCCAGTGTCACCTGGAAGTCACAGCACCAAGATATCACTCAACTCATCCCTGTTCTATGCCATAAACCGTGGCTAAGAGACATTACCCCTTCCTTTCCCATTACCCCTTCCTTTCCCATTACCCCTTCCTTTCCCATTACCCCTTCCTTTTCCATGCCTTTCCCCACTTCTGGCTGTGTCCAGCTCCCCCCTCCATCACTCATCTCCCCAAGGAACAACCTCCTCGTAGCACACATATGACCACGCAGAGACCCCCAGGACCCCAGGATCTGCCCCACAGCATGCGGATGCCCTTGGGAACCCCCACTATATTCACAGCCTCTAATATTCCTTCCCTCTTACTCCCCTGTCCCCGCTTGGGACTGCAACATCCCTGTCCTCCCTCCGCTCAACTTCCCTGCTCCTCCTCTCCCCACGCCGGCTCCCTCTCCACCTGTTTTCCCATTTATCTCCTTCGGCTGGCGCATATACATAAATATGAGCAACTGTGTCTGCGCCTGACCTTACCTGCCCTGACTAAATTCATGTTGTGTCTGTTAATATAATTCTAAAGCCATAAGAAGATAATAAAAAAAAAAAAAGGAAAGATAAAAAAAAAAAAAAAAGGGCAAGCGTCGTGGTTTGTATTCCCTTATCTAACCTCCTGCAGGCCCCGGCGGCAGCGCCGTCCCGGGCTATTTAAAGGGAAGCTGCGGTGGGAGATGCGCGCGGTGAGGCTGGGCATCCTGCAGGATGCTGGGGGTCTCCGCTGGGTGCTCTCCTCTGGTCCCTACCCTCTGCAATGCAACGGGAAATCCCATTGCTGGCAGAATACCCCCCAAAACACCCCCCAGCTGGGTCCCGAGCCCCAAGGCTGCTCGCTGTTGGAGCAAAGGGAGCTCCTTGTCTTATCAGCCAGTGGCTGCACCAGCCGGATGGAAATAATCCCGACCCCACAGCAAGGAGTTGCCCACAGCCAGCGCGGATGCTGAGTGGGGAAAGGGGAGACCCGGTCTCAGGGGGTGGTTTCTTATCTCAAAATCGCCGCAGCAGCTCTGGGCAGTGCACGGGAGCAGCCGCGCTGCAGGAACGAGGGACTTATCTCGGGATGCATCTCGGCAGCAGCATCTTCCCACGGAACCGCCTGTCAGATAAGGGCGAGTACAGGAGCCCGGGCGATCGGGCAGGACGATGTACAGCCGCCTCCTCGGGACAGGGCCTGGCAAGATAAGAGCAGGGGAGTGGGGAAATACCACGATTTCACCCCAAAGGTGAAGCTGCACTTTGAAATCCCAGCTTTCGCCCCGGGCTCCAAGACATGATGTTCAAGCCATGGGGCTCATGCTTGCAGTCCCACTCTCTCCTTGCTTTGGAGGCAGATCTGGCCCAAAACAAGCCAGAACAAACCCAAAATGCTTCTTATTTTTCCCCTTAGCTTTGTTGCTTTCTTTCCCTTAAGACGTGGGGTCTAAACACAATTCCCTAAATACTCAAAGCCTTAGCACCAAGGCTAAAAAGCTATGGAGAAAGGAACCTGCCTCGTGTGCCCGGTGTGTGCGACCTGTGCAGAAGAAGGACATGGCCCCAGGGCCACCAAATGCCAGCAACTTGTCCACCAAGCCTTGCCAGGACCCTGGCACTGGACCATCTTGGGATACGGTGGTGGAGGAGCTCGGGAGAGGCCAAATCTGTGGGTTTGGAGAGGGCCTGGAGGGAACACGCCGATGGATGAAGGGACGGAGGGATGGAAAGAGGGACAGAAGGACAGAGGGACGGACAGAGAGACGGAGATTCCCCCCCGATTGCGGAGGCAGCGCCGGAGCGGGGCAGCCACAAAGGCGGAGGTGAAAGGGGTTAATTCACGGGACAGAGGTAGGACGTGAAGATGCCGGGGGACAATGGGCCGCCCTCCGCCTTTGTCCCCGGCGCCATTGTGCCGCGTGTGAAAAATGAAATCTGCTTCATTTTGCTCCCAGATGCGATCAGCCGCCTCTATTTAGAAGCCATCAAAAAAAGCAATCAAAGTGCTTGGGGAGGGGGTGTCACGGGCGGGGGGGACACACGCAGGCTGCCAGGCACGGGCACAGCCACCCCTCCCTTGACAGCTTCTATTTATTTATTGGGGATTTTGCGTTGATTTGGATTTAACCCACTCTCCGCGGGTTGCAGAGACCCAGGAGCAGCCCCGATGTCCTGGCCCCAGCCAGGCTGCCGGCTCCGAGCATCCCGGTCCCTGCTCCAGGCTCCGTCCAGCAGCTCGGATCCGTGGGCACCGCGGCTGCCCTTCGCCTCGGCAGGAGGAGGATGGGGACAGGAGGAGAGGCAGCGCCGAGGCTCGCAATAAATAAATAAATAAACGAATAAACGCATAAATAAATAAATAAAGCCGATCTGCGGGTTCTGCTGCGACCGCGATGAATTTTCACCTCCGGCTCAGGTGTGAAACTTGGCGGTTTTCTTCCCTCCGATGGGAATCGCAGCCTTCCCGGGCCGCAAACAAACAAACAAACACAAATGAGCCCCCGGAGAGCGGATCTTTGGCTCAAATTAACGAACTCGGCTGGGAATCTCGCCCCGTGCAAACCCCCGGCCCCGCTGCCCGGTGGTGGCGGGAGGCACCAGGCGGCCGGGGGGACGATTTGGGGTGGTGGGCACTAACACGGGTCTTCCAAAACATCCACAGGGATTTGGGGGTCACCGTCCATCCTGCTCGCTGGCTTCAGTCCAGCGGGGTGCAGCGCCTGGGCAGCACTCGCTTCCCTCTGAGACCCAGCGAATTCACTGCAGCCGCCAAAACCAGTGGCTGCACGAGCGCAGGGGAACTGGCCTCGCTGGCTCGCTCCATCTCCGCCTGCCGTGCTGCGCTTTGTGGCAGAGGGGCGGCTTCACCTTGAGAAGGGGAAACTGAGGCACGGAGCAGCAATGTGACTCGCCTGGAGAGCAGCTCCAGGACTGGATGCCTGACTCCAGCTGCACCCCCTGGGGTGTCCAGCTGCCCCTTGCTCTGCTGTGACAGACCTAGGGACCCATCTCCAGGGGTGGAGGAAGGGCTGGCCCCATGGAGAGCGGCTGCAGGCGGGACAGGGCCGAGGGCATCTCGGCTTAGTCAACAGTATTCCCAGGAAAGCTCTGGGCCTTTCTGATCCCCAGGGCAACAGAGGAGGAGGAGGAGGATGAAGGCCAGATCAGAGCGGTTCTTCTACAGGGAGCGTATCTGATCACGTGCAGCCTGATCCAGCATCCAAAACGCTTCCCGGTCAGCAGGGATGCAGCAAGGTCCATACCAGGATGGCCAGCAGCGATGGAGACGCGGGAGCCAGAGCTGTGTCCAGGGAGCCGGCAGCAGAGGAAAGGACCAGCAGTGCTGGGCTCATCCAGCCTCCCAGCTCGACCATCAAGGGACACCCCCGGTGCCCTTTTCCCACCCGCGACCCCTTTCCATGCAGCCCTCGGAGATCTGGTCCACGGGGACTGCGCAGGAGGGATGGCTGGGACCATCACGGGCAGCACGGCAAGGCAGCGGTGGCAGCGACGCGGGTGTCAGAGCACATAAATCACACACCGGAGTGTTCCCATTTAACACACTCTTCCCCTTCGAGTTGTCAGTGAAACCGTTAATTAATTAACTAATCCCGCAATGAAGTGGATTCTAAATGGATCTCCCCTCCCTTCCCCCCATTTAGGTAATTACTGCTGAGGGAGCTTTTGTGAGAGTAATTTTCCAGCAGGGACAGCCCCGGATGGCTGAGGGAGATGAATTTAAAGAAGGGAGGGTGGGAAATAATAATACAAAGTGGGCGATGAAAAGGACTCCTTGTGCAGGGCAGCACGCGCCAGAGAGACCTTCTCGTGGTCTCTCCTTGTTCAGGAGGAGCCGGGAAGGATGGGACAAGGTTGCCCCACACTGCTCTACACACATCCCACCACCCAATTATGCCTTAATGTGGCTCTAGTTTTGAAACATTTTCCATATCGAGAAACTTTTCAGCAGCAGTGAAGACAATCCCAAAAGTCTTGAGCCTAGATATACCCTTGGATTTCAAGGCTAAGCAGAGGAATCAACCATTAGACCACAGGCCAGCACCCATTACCGTATTTTTTTTTTGAGTCAAGTTATCCAGATAGCACTGGCAGCTGAGGAAGCAGCATTGCTCCTTCCTATCTTGTCCTTTCCATGCCATGCACAATTCCAGATCTTTCTCTCTTCCTCCCTATGTCAGACAAAGCCACCAAATGAAGATTTTTTTTTCAAAAGGACACAATATTTTAGATCCTCAGTTTCATGTCCACAAGCTCTGCTGTGCCCAGCAGCAATACTGTGAGAGTGGTGCAACCCTATCTGCTGGAACTGAGCTTCCTTTGAGCTGCCTTGCATCTCATGAATATATTCAAAAATCAAAGATTATTTCTGAAAATCTTTGGCTGTCTTCTGCATGCAAAGAAATCCTGGACTATAACCTCTACAGCTCCAAAGACGCCTTCCCTACACCCACTCACGGTCATAAGGCTCAAGGAGAAAGGAAGATCTCATGGCTTACTAAAACCACCAGTCACTTGTGGAGACCTGGGGATTTTTCTGGGATGAGACAGTATCATGAAGGTCTCCTTGGGCTTTCTGACTGCTCAGGAAGGGTGAAGATGTGCAGATCTGGCCCATGGCCTGCACAAGCCTCAGAAGGACATTGACGTGCTGTTGTGGTGTCCCGCTTTGGAAGCTCACTGTACACAGCAAGAGTTCCCAGAAAAATCCAGTCATTAGGAAATACAACCCGAGTGAAACTGAGATAGCCAAGAAGATTAAGTCTTCTTTCTCTGGCTTGGGGATACGATGAATGAGCTGATACACATGGGAATGTTTTAATGCCCTTTTCCTCGAGACCCTCCTCAATACAGCCTTGGGAAGAGGAACATCTCTGCAGCTTTTATTCCTTTGTTCTGCTTCTGATGCAACTGAAGGGCCTTTTCAGACTTTCCACCCTTGTCTTTCTTATATGGCTTTTTCTCTTCCAGCTTTCTGCATTCAGTCCAACAGAAACAGCTCTTGCTTGTTATCTTTCCAAGGAGTATTCCAAAACTTCAATACATCAGAGTGCAAAAATCAAGAAAAACTATTCTGAGAAAGCCCTGAGAAACGGTGGGTGTAGCTGGGAGATGGGGCTTCCTTATGGGGTTTCCTGATCCCAGAGCAGAGACAATTCCAGAGATTAAGCAACAGGGGGTGGAAAGAGAAGAGCACTCATCTCCAAAAAGACCATAAAGAATCATTTATAAGTTACAAAAAATCCGTAGCCCGTTTGCTTTTAGAGATAAGGCTGGATGCTTCGCTGGAGATAAGGAAGAGATGAACAGGATACAGTGAGGCCACAGCTCACTCAGGGTGGAGAATCCAGGCCTGAAATGGTGATGACTTAGACACATTCTGATGACTTAGTCACATCCAAAAGATGCAGTTATGGAGGGCAACCCCTACTCAACGGTCTGAGGGCACCAATGCGATTCCTGACATTAAGACATCACATATTGTGCCAACATACTTTGCTCAGAGCCTGTGCCTCTGTCATCCATTCCCCCAGAAGGTCCTCAGAAACAGGGTCTATCCCATCAGTAGGGCAACACCAGGGCAAACATCCTACCTCAGTTGCTACTCCCTCTTCCGTACCCATCCAGGACTGTTCAGGATATGATTAACATGTATAAGTTCAGGAAGGGAGAATGCAGGGAGGAAGGGGACAGGCTGTTTTCACTGGTGGCCAGCGATAGGACGAGGGGTAATGGGCACAAGCTGGAGCACAGGAAGTTCCGTCTCCAGGTGAGGAGGAACTTCTTTCCTGTGCGGGTGACAGAGCCCTGGAACAGGCTGTCCAGAGAGGTTGTGGAGTCTCCTTCTCTGGAGCTCTTCAAAACCCGTCTGGATGCCACCCTGTGCCACTTGCTGTAGGTGTGCCTGCTTGAGCAGGAAGGTTGGACTAGATTTCTAGAGGTCCCTTCCAACCTTGAATATTCTGTGATTCTGTGATTCTGTGATTCTGTGACTGTATAATAGGATTTAGTTCAACAAATCATTTGGCTATTACAAATTGTTCTCTTTTGCACACTTAAAATTCTGCTGTACTTTCTTTGCACCGAAAATGAGTTATACATTGCAGGCGTCAAGGTCTTGTGCAGAGTATCATGTTTGCATGAGCAAATGGTTATTCTGTCAATTAATTTTGAGACTGAGTTAGGTCTCCTACATGGAGATTTAGCTTGGAAGCTTCTTTTGCTGATCATCCATAACCTTAATTTTTACAGGGCCTTCGAAAATTTGGGCTTTATATACAGTTTTCTAATCTGCTGGATTAATCATACAGACTTTAGGATTATTAGGATGTCCTCTGCCATAACTGAAAATTTAGAATTTTATGTAGTTGTTAAGTTACTGGCATGCTCAAAGACAATGTGGCATTGAATTTCAAGTAAGAATTTTTATTTTATCTAACTCACAACCCTGTGTCTCTGATTGATGTTTACTTACATAATTAGAGGTTTTTGCTGCAAAAATATTCTTTAAATTATACAAGGCCATCAGGCATTCAGATTGCAGTTAATGTTGCTTTCTCTTCTTCTTTTAAAATTACTGCTGCACTTATTAAAAAAAATCTTTCTTCTGGATCACTGATCTTCTCAATTATAAATCATGATTATCTATATAAAATTTCAAAATAGATTTTTTTTCTCTGTTTTTGTGTTTTCCTGTGTATAAAGCCTAATTTGTTTTCTAATGCATAACAATTTGGCAAAAATCACACCCTCACCCCTTAATACAACCTCTTTATCCTGAACTACTTAGATTTCTTTACAGTGCCTGAAAGTCTATAATATACTGAAAAAGCACTTCTCCAATTTATGAGGAAAATTGCTTTTCTTTCTTCTGACGCCTTTCTTCAGAGGTGTCAGGACCTCTGTTTATTGGCTCAAGCAGGAAATCCAGAGGAATCTCCTCTCTGAGAGGTAGTAGATGCTCCATATGTACACTGCGTGTCTTGGGATAGTGCATCTCTCCCTGCTGGGAATCTAGGCAGTGTCTCTGACATACCCTTAAATATGTCCTATTACTGGGGTGTCTCGAAGAAGACCTAACATTTACTCTCCTCTTCTAAAAGGAAGTGCGTCTTTGTCACCTCCAGAAAAGCTGTTTGAGGAAGAGTGTTGCAGAATCCAAAACCAGGTTGTCCACCTCACTTGTAGCTGAAGGAATCTCAGACTGGGGATTCTGGACTAGAAAGGTGACCTTGGAAAGGTCACTTAAGCTTCCGTATTGCTGGAGACTCAGTCATGTGTTTCCCTGGGTATAGGTTTCTAGGTTTGTCACAAAGAGGACAAAATTATATTAGAGATTGACTGACATGCTTAGATGATGACTTGCAAGCTCTGATGAGTCTGCACGTGAGCAGCAGCAAAGAGGGAATTCTCTTGAAATAATATATATGTGGTGTTTTAGGCTTGCTATTTCTGGGTTCATTTCTCCTTGATTTACCTGTCTCTTTCTACTTGTCCAAATTTAAAGTTGTGCTGTGTATTCCAAGAGTAAAGAACTGCTTATAATTATGTATACAGATCACGATTTTCTTATTAATCTTTTATTCTAAACAAAGAAGATTATTCTTATTTGCATTCTTCCTGTTCACAGAGGTGTTGTGCTCCTGGACCACTGATGTTAAGAAGAATCATTTGACTCCTCAAAAGAAAAATAATAATGGTCTTATCAACCCCCTTACATGGGAGGTCAAGAAAGAGTGCATGGCAAGCAGTATTGAAGCTTTTAACTTAGAAGGATTTTCTTCTTCTTTATCTTATTTCAGATTGATGATTCTAATGACCAATTAATACCACTATTCTAGTACATCTAGTGAATGTGCATTAAAATATCCACAGTTCTTTGGCTGAACATGTAGTTATTTAATACAAAATATTAAAAAGTTCCTGAGCCATACTATTTTCAGAGAATGGAAAAACAATCTTTCTATTCATTTCTTGAAAAAATAGAGAGATAATCAGATCACATACATAAAACATCTCAAAACCAACAAAACAAACAAAGATGAGTTTTACTGATTTACTCCACAATATCATTAGTAAAAGTTCATCTCTCCAGTGCATCTGGTAAACATAATTTAGGACTTTGAATATATTGTTTGCAGAAGGATTCCAAGGAAATCTGAGGCTGGAAAAGACCAGGCTCTCTGGTCTCAGATCAAGCTACTGGAAGTAATTACCCATCCATTACAAGTAATAGGTGGTAAGAAATCACAAACAATGGACTTCTTAAATTTAAAATAACATATTATTTTAACAAAGAGTTTTATTGTTCATGCTTTAAAAAATAATCTCTTTAATGTTCTTCTAATACTCTAAGAAGATAAAAATGGCCTATACAAATAACAAAATCAAAATCAAATAATTAAAAAAAAAGATACCACAAAGATAGAAATTAAATGTTCATTTTAGATTTACAGATAATTTATGGATTCTTGTGAAAGCTAATGAGATGCTCTTACATTGAAAAATAGGAAAAGAAGTAATGATCATGAAGGAGTTTTTTAGCCTATTCTTTTGGTGTTAATAACTTCCCAAAACAATCTAGGCCATACGGATGAAGTATATCAAAATAACACAGCAAATATCTTTATAATTATTTTGGTGTCACTATGCAGGAAATTTTATTGGTTAGTTAGTTTGGATTTTCAGGGAAAGGGATGTAATTTCTAAACCTTCAGCTCTTCATGTGTTTCTACTGTCAATGCAAGAAAATTTGAAGAGAACTGAGGTTGTGTCTCTTTCCTCTTTTATCGTTTTACTTTATATTATACAAAAAGCTATACAACTATACTTACTTCAAGGTTCAAATTTTTTTTTTCAGTTTTGAAATACAATCTTAGTAAAAATGTTTTCTAATTTCTGAAATACATTTAAAAATAATACTGGTATTTATGGCCTTTGATAAACAAAGATATGATTTAGAAAATAAAGTAACAACAGGATTTGTGGGAGATGGTTGCAGATCGCTATCCACTTTTGCTATCCTAGTTTAATCCTCACTGAAATAATAAATAAAAAATAACTTTTCAGTGCATCTATTAAACATATCTATTAAACATCATTCTGCACAGCTCTGGCTATCCTAACTGTAAATGTGTGGGTCAATCTGTTACAAATAAGTATTGTGACCACCACAGTTCAGAACTGTGAAATGTAGCCATTTGTGCTTGCTATGCAAACTGAGTATAAGTGTTTGAATTACAGAAAAGCTCGAAAGATACAAAGGGAATTTGCATTTTATGCACAAACTCCATCTATCTAGCTCATGTTATATGTCCCAGCACAATCGCAAAAGAGCAGTAATCATCTAACAAATTATTTCTATTTTTTTATGAAGTTATTTCATGATGTGTTAATAATGAATATTACAAATTCTGTTAAAGAAAACAAAATAAACTTCTCAACCCTAGTACATAAAAACAATAGTGCTTTCCAAATAATTCAGAAGAAATATATTGCTAGCTCTAAGTATTCAGAAATAATACGATCTAAGTGCTCAAAGTTTTGTTCTAAATCAATAACAAAAGTAAAACCCTTACAGTTACGATTTTGGAATGCATGGTGGGCTCCCATGCTGCTTTTCTATTTTATGCACATACTCTCCTAATCTTTCTATCGTTCAGTAGTTGTAGTCTGGCACCAGTAGAATTATCTCCAAAAAGAGTGTAAACTCCATAACGCAGCTGCAGGCACGAAGGCACATGACTACTGTCAGACCAAATGACAAATGATCAAATTTTATGGCTCTAATTTCCGCTTAAGTAGTTTTTACCTCTCATTTTTGTAGCCTGAAGAATGAGAGTGATTGTCTACCATTGCCAAACTGCATGATTTGGAGATTTGAGGGGGGAGAAAAGATTAAAGTTGCATGCCTTTTAAATGCAGGCATTAATATTGACACTTTTGGTGGTGATTGGCTACGCTACTTTGGTTGTGTGAACCTTCCTGTGAGAAGGACTGAGAGAAGCATCATTAGGAACTTGAAAAGACTGCTTTTTTAAAGAAAGAGGGAAGGGACAATCAAGGAACTTAAAGAGCTAAATCAGGTAAGAACTCAATTAAGCTGCCTCAGATAGACATCTAATTCCCTTTGAAATGCCCTGAATTATATGAAATATCACGTGGGGCTGGAAAACATGAGGCAGAATTCTTGAGAGGTCTGT
>JAVCKT010027097.1:10652-22998 GCA_032273925.1 Rhynchotus rufescens | reverse complement strand
GGGGGCAGTTAGCCACGCTCGGGGGCAGCTGGCCGCACTCAGGGGCAGTTAGCCGCGCTCGGGGGCAGTTAGCCGCGCTCGGGGGCAGTTAGCCGCGCGGAGCAGGAGCAGGATCAGGAGGCCGCCGCGCTGCCTGTGGCAGTGGCTCCGTGCGGCAGCAGAGGGCAGAGCGAGGCCGCCCGTGAAACTTGCGGCTCGCTCCCGTCGCGCGCCTTTTCCGTCGGTAGGTGGCCCGTAGGGGAGCCGCTCCGTGCTGCGGGGACTAACAGGCGGAGAAGACGGGCTACGTCCGCGGAGCAGCCAGTTCAGTTAAGCCCGCATCGCTTTTTATTATTTCTGTTAGGCCTTGTTGGTATGGATTAAAAAGCTGTAGTTGTGTTCTAACGATTTATGTTAGTACTAATTCGTTCTATGCCAGATGCAGATTTTCTTTAAAGAAACAATTGAGCTAACAGGCACGGTGCTAGGGATCAGCAAGATATTAATGTTATTAATTTAATGTTGCAGACTGCTCCTCATCAGAAGCGGGTCCGTCTGCCGGCCCAGCAGCGCCTCTCTAATCGTGAGCACACACCTCAAACGGCAGCAAAGGACAAGCTCCCAGGGTCAGAAAATGAGTGGCTGAAACTGGACAGCCGCGTGCAGCCCTGTGCTGCTTCTGAGCCTGCCCAAGGAGGGCCCTCCGGAGGTGACACTGCAGAGACATATGGGAGCCGCAAGGCCGTTACTGAGAAAATCACAAGTGCAGTTGAGTTGCTTGCTCCACAAGTAAATAAATAGAATTTGCTTTAAGGTTACGTTAGCAATTTGGGGGGGTTATTGTCATTACTTTGTTTTTTTGCTTAACCTCATAGATAGTACGTACTCTTAATTCTTCCTCTGCAAACCTGATCAATAGCTGTACTAAAGACGTGATTGGTATTTTTAACTGAAAAGAAAAAAGGGTAGCGAGTTTTAAATAGCACCAAAAGCACGCTTTGTACTGTCAGCAAGTGTGGCACATTTGGGGCACTGCACAGTAATAAATAAATAAAACAGCCCTGAACTATCCGCTCGCTGTGGTTACTCTTTGACTGATATGTGACAAGGAGAAGATGGGAGCTTCCCTGGAGGCAGATGGGAACAGTCGGTGCAGGTCGTGTATGTTTGAACCAGACATTTACCAAACTGGTGTGAGGGTGAGAGCATCACATCCAACTAAATCAAACTCTTCTATCTGCAAAGCGTCATTTGTCACTTTGACGCTTAATCAGCTTCCTTGAAAAAGCTGCCTGCCAGGGAGGGGGAGAGCTTCTACACAGGCAGGCTTCTCATTTCAGTGGAGCTCAGGGCGCTTCGTTAGCAGATTCATTTAAAGGATTGTACAGCGACTAATTAATTACTCCATATCAGTCATGGTTTGAGGCTTGTTTTAATATCCGAGGACAAGCTGTTAAACTGGAATGGTTGACATGTTTATTTTGCGATAGAGCAAGTGGTCTCCACCTCTTTCCTGATCCTGACTTTCTATGCAGGCCTTTGTATTAGAGCTGTGCTCCCAAAGTCCTTAAAGGCATTGCCAATATCTTGCTTTCTGGTTGCTGCCATGCAGAAAAATGGAAAGCTATAAAAATCACGAGATTTTAACTGCAGGATTTCTGTGTTGCACTAAGATGGTTGTCATCTGCACCTCCATGTAACAACTCGTGGCTGTTCCTGTTGAGAACTTGCCACAGGAGCTGCAGTGTCACACTCACTAACTTGGGCTTTTCCAGGTTCCTTGATTTTGAAGCAACTTCTAGATAGCACCAAGATTTGCTCCTAATGCCATCAGGTTGGATGTGTAAAATAACCATATGGAGAGCACAGTGCCTCTGTCCTTCCTCTTCCTCAACGGCGCTGGGCAAAACATGCCCAGATAAATGCCCTGCTCTTGGCTTTGGGTTTGCTAGCACTTCTCTATGATACTTGGACTGTGTCAGCAATGCAAACTGATTTGGCACTCCCAAACTCTAGCAGCTTATTAGAAATTAACTATATATGGCCAATTATATTAATTTTAATGAATGAGAATTATGTTAGATTTGAGAACCATTTTAAGGGAGGTAGAAATCAGGGCAGTAGGATTCAGTCTCTGGCTCTGCATGGCCTTGCACAGCCCCCTTTGCCACTCCATCTTCAGTTTTCCTAAAGACAAAATAAAGGTAATAACATGCGCCTCACTTTATAAAGTCAATGAGATCTGTTATAAAAACTGCTGGAAAACAATAATTTTCCCAAGTGAGATGTTAGTTTGAGGGGAAGGATCTGCTGAGCAATTGGAAATCATTTATTCTAATAGGCAAGGGTTAATCCCAAGTTCTGGCTTGTGAAGTCTGGCTGTGTGAGTTCTGGGTGGGGTATTTTTATTTGTGTGGGTTTGTTTTTTCCCCTCAAAATTCTCAGTGAAAAATACAGCTTTGATATTCGTGTGGGGCGCGTAGGAAAGCGAGGTGTGACGCACACTGCTAATGAGCCGTTATCTATGCCATGGTGTTTCTAACATAGTTCTAGGGCAAATCATGTAGCACAATACATATTTTAAAATAACAGCATGTAGTTTCACATCCCCCAGCACTGCATTTTTTAATTTATTTTTATGTTGAATTGTTCAGACCACTTAGTCCCTAAAGAGAAATGTGTCCCGCATGCCATTGTTTCTGCTATTAGGAAGCTGAATACAAAAGAGGATTAAAGAAGAAAAGAGAAGTCTGTTTAACCAATAATGTACTGCAAAGCTCAGCCCAGTTTGTACCTGTTTTTCCTAGCACTGTGACAGAGACACACAGGAAACATTGTTCAGATAGGTAATATCAGCATCATGCAGTTCTTGACTCTTCAGCGACATCCACAGCGGCAGATACAGTGCGCAGGAGCCTCTCTGGCACTCGGGCCACTTGGCACAGAATGGTCCATGTCCTCATTCCCCATTTCTTATTTTCCAGAGGAAGGTGGTTGGAAGCAGCTTGCCTGGTGTCCCTGCTGTATGTTGGCTCCTAAACTGCACCACAGAAATCATAGGGAAGGACGTACGTTGATTAAAGCTGAAGCCTGGCTTGGGACATTTTGAACGTTTTAAAATGATAGAGCATCAGTTTTCAGTGTCCAGGAACACTCATGAGCTCAGTTTACTTAATTACTATAGATGCAGCCCTAGGACTTTTTGGTAGGATATAGTGTTTGGTGTTTTAGTTAGTAATATCATTTTTAAATGTTTCATGTAAAATGTTAAAGGGCAAACTGCAGTCAGAAGGCTATTGCTTGTAGGTGAAGCACAAGCTCCCAGTGATGGGAGCTGCTGCCTTGCTAACAGCCTGTGCTTGACCTCCGTGCACAGTTACTCTGTGCGCTCTTACCTGAAATCACTCTTGTTTTAACAGGTTAGAAGAGGCCAATGTTTATATTTTTGTGTGCTCAAAAAAGCTCAAGCCAAAAATCATAGCTTGTCTCCATTAGTCAGCTGCAGGAGCACTCCTGGGAGCTGCTCCAGGTGTTGTGTGGAAGGCAGGCTCAATTTTGAACATGTCAGAGAGAAAAAAATCCAAGTTAACAAACCCCTATGCTGCAAACTGCCCAGTACCCCCATGCAATGCCATCCTCCTGTGCCCTTCTGGCGCCAATACCAAGGGGAAAAGGTGACCAGCATCTTCGCTGGCAGCAGTTACCTTCCATAAGCTCCTCTTTTCATCACTGGCACTTGTACGAATAGCTAACACCACTGGAAAGCAAAGCTAAAAATTATCTAGCGATTTACAGACAGCAGCGGGGAAAGAAAGAGGCACCAAACCAAATGCTTTATACTAAAAATCAAGTTCCGTTTCCAACCATCCTGCCATTCTAATATTCTGAAATGTAGCTCAGAGTTTCTCCAGTTCTGGCAGAAACGCTGTGTAAAATGTTTTTGCGTGGGCTGCAAAACCCGATGCAGTCACAGGCTGCCGTCTTTGCCCAGGTGCGATATGATAATTTTTGCAAATGCCTTTGGTCTGCAGGATGTGATTAACTGCAACAGACAGAGTTATTAAAACAGACTGCAGGGGAATGAGAGAGGCTTCTGCGAGCATCTCTGCATATTCCACTTCTTCCCAGCAAACGTTTCTGTGCATCTACGTCTGACGGAGTCTGCCTCTAGTTTCTTAGGGAGCATTTGATTATGCACAAACCCTCCCTTAAGGAACTATAAAACTTCAATTGTTTTCCAACATTCATTCTGTTTCTTGTGGAGATGTTTATGTTTCTGCAGTTGCGATACTCTAAAAACAAAACCAAGCAGAAAACATTTCTGGCAATTGGGAGGCCTGCAATCTATTTATTTCCTGCTATTAATATGATCTGACATAATTGTCTGTGATGAATCAGAGCAGGGAACTGATGTGCCTGCAAACTAACCTGCTGAAGAAAAACCAGGCTACCCATAGGGGCACAGCCCTTCTGTGAGGGGCACAGCCCTCACATCTGGCTGCAGGAAACGTGACACGGCTCTCAACAGGCCGAGTGCTCTGCGGCTTCCCCCCGCTGACGGCAGCCGCGTGGGGAGGTATCAAGTGCTGCTGCTCTTGGGCACAGCAGCGCTTTGTAACAACCCCGGCTCCAGCAAACTCCTCATCCCAAAGGGAACAGTGCGGAGTGTTGAACATTTTCCTGATTAATATTTATGGCTCTGAGCCAGCCAGCCGTTGGTTTTACTCCGTACTGAGTAGGGCCTCCAGAAAACTACAGGATAGGCTGGTGAAACACACCAGGTTGTGTTTCTTCAACAACCACAGAAAATAGCAGCACGTTTCCCTCTCACCTACCTTTCTGCAGTTCCTTTCAAAAAAGACCTCTCGCTTGGGTTTCTAAATAGACATTTAAGGACCCGTCTATATAGTGACACCCATTGCAGAATGTTTACCTTAGCATTTATATAGCCTCATTAGTGTGGCATTTTACAACCAGTGCTGCATTTGCGCTTACCTCTACAGTTCTGGACTGTGCACCATTAATCCCAGAGTCCCTGCCTTGCTTTCACAGTAATTTCTTCTTTAAGTCCTGCCTTACAAAGAATCCTGTATTTTATTTTTTTTAAATGGAAGAAAGTCTTGTTTTACTATGAAGTTGATGGCAAGGATGTACCGAAAACTCTGTTTTTATTTCACCAGCTACTTAGTTGAAGACACTGACCTAGAAGAACCTAGAGATGCTGGTGGAGAGGCGGATTCCAACACCCAAAACACAAGCATGAAGAAAAATGACAGACAGCGGGGGATCACAGACTTCCATGTCTTTATTTGCCATTGAAGATCCTTTTATTCCATCGATGCAAATATGCAGAACAGCAGGAAACCATGTTTAAGCAGCACATACCAGTTGGCTGAGAATAAACTAGCTACATTCCTCAAGCAATGTAAAAGTAACAATGCACAGCATCTTCCCGGAGAAGAGACGGACAGGTATTGCAGCCGAGAGGCACAGCAGGCAGCTTCCGTACAAAGGAGTTTGGCTATTTAAAATGCTAGAACCCACCCTCGTCCGCATCTCCAATCCCCAACCCCTGTCCCCAAAAGTCCTACTATAATTTAAACACTTTTTTTTCTTTTTTTTTCTTTTTTTTTTGCTATCTACATTATATATAAAATATAAACTCTGGTTACTTATAACACTTATTTTTTCTTGATAAATAGCTCTTTAAAATATCTACTGTACATATGTCCATGCGTTGACATTATATATATATATAGCATTTATATATATGTATGTATGAAAAACAATAAATATATACTTAATATTGACAACAGCAACAAATGGAACATATTCTCATTTTCGAAAGCAACACAAAAGGAAGGCAGCAGAGAGAGAAACCACGAGGGCCAGGCCAAGCACAGCAGGGCGCTCTGCTCCCTGCCCTGGTCGCGCTCCGCCTGGGCCCTCCCCGGGAGCAGTTGTGCTGTTATCATGTTCTGCAATGACCTGGTATTCCAGGTCGCTTCAAGTCAAACATTGTCCACCCTGTATGCCATGAGTAACACAGGCTGACAGCAACGTAACAGGGAACTCGAGAAACCTCGCGACGGGATGAGACACACGGGGAGGCAAGTGAGTTTGCAGGACAGTGTAAGAAGAAAAGGAAGTCTGGGATAGCACATGGCTGGGAGGTCATAAATAACCACGGTAAACACGTCAAGAGATTTAAGTGCTTTAAAAGACGATGGCTGGCACTGCCATGTGAAGCATCTCGGCTATCTCCAGCTAGTGCCAGTTAATGAACCGGCTGTCGCCACGCCACAAGGCAGGAATGAAATCCGGCCGGGCAGGCTCAGAGGCTGGACCGGCTGCTCCGAACAGCGCCGTGAGGCCCTGCTCTGAACCTGCGCAAGGCAGCCGAGCTCCCTGGGCTCCTGGGGGGATTCTGCAAAGCGTGGACCTCAGCAACAGAAAGAGAAAACGCCAGCTCCTCTCACAAATACCAAAACATGTTCCATGTGGAACTTTCTCAGCTTTTATTTCAAAAGAGCATTCTTTAAAAATAGGGAAAAAAGTCAATTTAATAAAAAAATCTTTCAGTTAATTGAAAATACAAATAAAACCCATTGCAGTTTGACCTAGGCTCATGCCCTTCATTCCCCCAGCCCAGTGCTGTGATTTGACAGCTTCCAAGAAGTCATTCCTTGTCTTGGCTCTGGCATCCTATACTCAGTAAGAGCAGCAGTCATGAGGTTATGACATCGGTTCATGAATGCAGCATTATGTATGGTCCCGTCTCCTTAAAATTCCTTCTTCTCATGAGCAAATGGAATGGGGCAGTTATTGTTAGGGGAAATTATTTTCACTGGATGGACTTCATCCAGCAGCTCAAGAAAGAGGGAATTATAACGCTAACAGGACTGGCAATTATGACTCAGTCATACTTCATCTCTAAAATGTACAAACTTTGCTTCCCAAATGTACCTTTGACATCAACAACAATGACAAGAAGAAACTGCTGTCCTGAACAAGCCTGCCAGTTCACAACCAGCCCAAAGTACCCAGAGAGCACTGCAGAGGTCAAACAGGCCAGTGCTGAGTTTCAAATATGCTGAATATCTGCACAAATCCAACAGTTTGATGTGTGTTTTTCAAAAAAATGAACAAAAAGAAAAGTATCATTTGTGATGCTTACAGTAAGGATAATAGATCAAAACTAAGTTTTCAGCAACAAGAACTTCTGCCATTAGCAGTTTCAGGATGTCCACATCATCAAGCTACTACATTTATTTTTGTCTGCACTTCCAGGACAGCTGTTCCCTCGTGCCATCGCTGTGATTCCAACATTACCCCAAAGTCTAAAGTAGAGAGTGCCTCTGCCTGCCCTGTGCCGCCTGGGCAGGAATTCCTCATGCTTGCAGTCAAAGCAAGGGCTGGACTCCCAGCGGGGCAGCCAGCACCTAAGCTAGTTACACGTGCCCTGATTCTGTGCCGCGCTGGCTGCAAGGCGAGGACGTATCCCCTCTACCAGGTATCTGCGAACTGCACAGCTCAAATACTGCTCATCTAACACATGCACGATACTAGATAGAGGAAACCCCACAGCTTCTGAGGGCATTTCTGAGGAGCTCGGTTTTGAAGCCCCAGGTGGCTGTGGCAGGAGCGCAGGACGGATGCTGCTCCCCGGGGCAGCGCTGCCCTGCGGGCTCCCAAAGAGGGAGGCAGAGGCGTCCCCACGGCCAGGGCAGCCCCTGCCCTCTGGGCACGCAGCGGTTCTGCCCCTGGGTGCGTGTGGCCAAACACACAGAGCTGCGTTTCCCTCCCTGCTGCTGCTGCTGCTGCTGCTGCTGCCGTGCCCCTTTGGACGCACACACGGATTTCAGTTGTGCCCTGCTGTGGCACAGGGAACATGGTGAAGGGTTATCCTCACCTGGGCCGGGAGCCCAATCCAATTCCTACTGAAAATCACAGAGTTTCTCTCCTCAGCTCAATGCCCCGTTGGCTCTTTTAGTCTTTGGCAACTGGACATACTGTTGAGCATCCCAGATGCACAGGTACCTGGCAAAGGAAAGAGCCTGCCCAACACTGGCTCTGGGAAAAGGAATGAACACTTCTTATCTAGTGTATGAACCAGAGCATTTGGGGACTACTGCAAAGCCCAGCACTCGCCTCTGCTTGGCTATTAGGCCCACACCAATTCTAGCAGTATCCATCTCAGATCTTGTGGCACAGCATTAAAGAACAGCATTAAAAGTGCAGTTCCAAATATATGTGGCCTGGTATGGTGCCGCTTTTGAGTTCATCTCTTTCAGCTGCTGCCCAGCATGAACTCCAGAGGCTACTTAGAGTAATTCAATGTACTTCCAACTGTACCAGAAGAGCAGAGGCCTCAATACTGCCAAAAAGATCCTAGAGCATAAGGTAGCATGTTATCAGAATAGTAATACTCACTCTATAAATAAACCAGTTCCTCCTCTTCTGCACCAGGTGGAAATTCAGTGCCTTTGCACCTGACACTTCATCACCTTTATGTCCTAGAGAATGGAAAAACTGTCATGCAGTCCTCAGCGTATGCAGTTGCTGCTGCTGTCCCAGTTAGGTCACATCTCCTGAACTGAGCCTGAGGTCCACACTGCTGTCCAAAGAGGAGGTGCCACCCTGCCCCTTCCCATCCTGGCTGCCTCTCTGGGGCCAGCACTGCTGTCACGCAGTGAGCTGCAAGGGCTTTGGCTCATATGGAAGGTGGCACTTATACTAGCATCAGATGTGTTAGATTACCTAGGTTATTTTTACACTAAGCAGCAAAAGCTGCATCAGTGGGTTTGCAGAGAAGCTAACTCTTGTGGATCTGGGCAGGAAGGTGAAGCTCAGCAGCAGCAGCAGCAGCAGCAGCAGCGGCAGCAGCGGCAGCAGCGGCGCTTCGCACCGCGTTGCACCCAGGCAGTGAGGCTGCAACTGCAACTGCTCGAGGGGGCTGGGCTCCAGCACATCTTCTGCCAGCTGGCATCACAAAGAAACAGAAGGATACGGGGGAAAAAATGAAAATACACATGGGGAAAACTGTCAACATTTGCGAGCCAAACCTAGGTCTGAGGGCATGAATAGCAATTCCTGGCACAGCGGCCAAATTGCTAATCTGCACGACACTCAGAAATGCTTCGGTCCACATTTAGTTGCTCTTTTGAAAGATGTTTAACTAGACATGGTTAATTATCTACCGGACATGCAGTCATGATCTGAACTCGTCACTGTTGTCAATAAAGGGTTTTTGCCTTACCACACAAAACCCCCTTGAGCCCCTGGGGCTCATACCATTTGTCAAGAGAGACGTATGGCTTCTTGATCAAACTCTCTCTTCTGTAGCTATCCCTGTGATTTTCAGGGTACAAACTGCATCCCACTGTGTACCATTACAGTTGTAACACACTCCTGATTTGGGGGAGGGATTCCATTTTCCTAGTTTTAGCCATCTAGACATTTCAAAGCCATCTCAAGCAAGCACCCAAAATTCTTCGTACAACCAAAAGAGAAGGGCTGACATTTCCAATGGACACTTCCTTCCGTATCAGCCTCTGGAGGAACTGAGTCAACCCCTGAAGACTCCTCCTTGCTTTGACTAGAGGGTCATTGCACAAATACTGGGGATGAGCTCCCTGACTTCCCGCTGGCTCAAGCCCAAAGAGATTAACCACAGTACTGACGCCCCCCCGTTCCAAAACACACAGCACTCCAAGTGGGAGTACGACAGGCAGGAGCACACAACAGTCGGATGGAAGCATTTGTAAGGGCTCCACAAAAGCTCTTAGTGCTCCTAAAAATAGAAGAACTAAAAATGCTGTGCAAAAAAATTCGAAATATTCTGCTTGTTTTCTTTCTAACCTGAAATGCCCACAGTAATCTGATGGCCTGGAGACAGAAGGTTTTATTTCCTCTTAATAGCTACTGCTCCGTCACATGTTTTCTTCCTTCCCCTAGTCAAAATCAACAACAACTAAAGTTTTGCTCAAGTTTAACAGAACTGAATGCTATATGCTTGATGTCCTATTTTCTGTGTGATTTTTGTATCTGAGAACCTAATGCTGTAAGCATGTAAGCACAGCAGCAGCTTGATGTGGAAAAGCAGTATCCCAGTTTACTGGAATAATTCCTGTGACTTTCGCTGTATTCTTTCAAGACTGCAATCTAAAATATTAGAAAGAAGGACAAGAAAAAAAAATATCAAAAGGATTTTTCCACTCTTGCACTGATGACAGGGGACAATAACTACAGTACCAGTAGCCATTTAAAGTAGGCAGAGGTGGGGATATTTCTAGGTTTTTTTCCCCTCTAAATGCTGTAATAGGAAGTTTTCCCATCCGTTGCTTTTTTCTTTTTCTCTTTCTCTTTCTCTTTTTCTTTTTCTTTTTCTTTTTCTTTTTCTTTTTCTTTTTCTTTTACTTGGAAATTGGAAAGTTGCAGTCACTGAGGTCTTAGTGGACAGGAGCTTGGGAACTAAAGTACTTATTCAGGCTTGCATTGACCTGTATGATAACACTCTTCCCTTAAATGCAATGGTGAAAAAGGTCCCCTTTTTTTGGGGACTGTGACTGCAAATTTGTATTACTGAAACACTGCACTTTGGATTCTGGTCAGGACTTAGCTACCATGGTAATGAGTAATGTGAAAGCGTGGAGATCTTGGTCATCAACAGCTTGCTCTTTCTGTTTGTTTGTTTGCTTTTGTAAAATTTGCCTTGAAAACCTGTACAAAACCATTAGCAGCAAGGGGACTGAGTGGCTTTCATTGAGGGCATAATTTAAATACCATGGGTTTATTCAGATGTAGCAGTGGCCTAATTTGTTTAGAGACCCTTTATTGTTAGTGATACAAGAAAAGAAAAGAGCTCAGAGGGCGCACTGAGTCTGCTGGTGGCAATTAGGAAAACAAAATCTTATCATTTATAAAGAGAACATATGTGCCATGGAATCACTGAAAGGAAGTAAACACTGAGTCTCCTGGTGTTTATATAAAGGGTCTCATTTCAGTGAGGAATTATTTATTTTTTTTCTTTCTCTTAGAAGATACAAATATCTTAAATACATTTTGACAGGCCAAAACACAAAACCCTACTGCATTTGGACCAAATCCTGTAGCTCTAACCGGACCTAACATCTTTGATATGGTACTGTTACAGCATGAGGAGAATTGAAATAGTAGGTATAATAGACACCCTGTTGTACAGATAAATAAGAAAAAGGCCAACAGTTAAACTCCTTTATAAAACCAGATGGCTGAAACAATAATAACCTCCACACACAGTTTGGGCACACATCTTCATCCAGAATCAAATGATATGCAAATCTACTGTGGCTGTAAGACTTTGGCTGTGTTAGCTATGTAAAAGAAGTTCAGCATCTTGCTTGAAGACAAGGTTGTTCAAGATAAAACTAAAAGTAATCTTTCTAGTTTTTTCTCTTAAAAAAATAAATTCCCTCTCTTCAGCATAAAAATACTGCTCAGCTTGAAGGAAAGTACTTTTGATACTTGCAAGAAAAACAAACAGAAAATTTTGAGAGAGGGGCACTTTATACACAGCGCTGTGGTGTAAGGTCATTCATCTGGGATATATGGGAGCTTAATTCTGCATGTGTTCCTGCAGAATGCAGGAAAGCTAGTTCTACTTTCTGCAATGAAATATCTGGACTACTCTGGACTACTAAATAAGAAAAATATTTTCACTCTTTTGCTCTGTAGTGAAAAAATTGTCACTGAGAAATGGCCAAAGAACAATGACAACAAGCCTAGAATGACTGAAAGCACCTCATTCTGAACTATTTCAGGCAGCTAGGATTTTTTTTTCTTGAAAATACAAGATATAAGTTCAGATTTGTTTTCTACCTCATCTAAAGTAGGCATTTGACTTGGGCTTTCTGACTTTTGGCTGAAATGTAACATGTAAGTCATAGACCTGGGTACTCTAACTCAACCTGCCTGAAGCTATTCCACCTTCTTAATCTGTATTCCAAATGTGCAAAAGATCTGACTTGCCGGCTGAAATTCTTTCCTCAAGTGTAGCATAAAATTTTCTTTGTTCATTATTAAACTAATTAAAGGTAATTGTGCAAGTGTAGTGCAACAGCATCACAGGGTAAATTGTGAGTGCTGCCTTACTCATAAGCCTGATATTCATGTGCTTTCCTCAGAGGTGTTTGAATCCCTCAGAGCATGTAAGTCTTTGGGCGCTACATCTTTGCTGAGAGCCCTAAGCACAGATGAGCACTGTAAAATGTGGTTGACGCTCTTTCTATTAATCTAACTCTTTTCTAGGGGAAAACAATTCAGAGGGGTTGATCTGAAATCAGATTCTCTATTTTTCTTTTTTTATTTTTGAAACCCCCCCCTTTTT
>JAVCKT010027097.1:0-10552 GCA_032273925.1 Rhynchotus rufescens | reverse complement strand
AACCCTCCCTCTCCCAGTAAGAGGGCAAATGTGCTGTGGTTGAGGGCTGCTTACTTTGTAAAAGCCACATTTTTTCCAATGTAATTGTGCTTTAAAAAAAAAAAAAAGAAAAAACATAACTGGCCCGACACCTAGAAGCTCCTCACAAGCTAGATGAAAAGTGAGCTGCCGAGATTTTCCGTATCACACCACACTCCCACTAAGTCCTATTATTCTGCGTGTTGATTAAAGATGTGGTAGCACAGCACGGTGGCGTCAGCTGTCATGGGAGGAACCATTCATGTCAGACACTACAGAAAACCTGATGACATGACAGTACCTTCACAGCCCTCTGGTAGGTAAGGAAAATCTAAAAGGACCTTCCCAACCTTTCACAGTAAACACAATTGGATAATCTAAAGCACCTGCAAGCAGGAGACAAGTCCATGATATATCTTGCTAATCAGCCAGTTAATACTGTTATTAAAACAGTTTAATGTCAGCTCTTAACTCTCCTATCTATTCTGGGCATCTCTTAGAACGTCACCACTTTGGTATTTAGCCGCCAACAGATTGAGCTGATCCAAACACCAAATTTCCTCCTCGGGTGATTCTGAGATGCCCAAGCCCTTGCCAAGGGCTGTGTGACCCTTTCCCATCAGAGCTTTCTGGTTCCTGTCCTCTCCTAGGAGCCGAGTGGAGCTAGCAGTACAGAGACATCCTGCTCTTACGCATCGCTTCGCTGATCAAGTATGCGGGGCTCAGCTCGGGCTCCTCGGTCATGATCGAAATGTTCTGCCACTCCCCCAGCTGGTTGGACCTTTTAATGGTGTCCACCACGCACAGGGCATAGAGACAGTCGTCAAAGGTGGCAGCCATGGTCAGGGGCCTCCCGTCCCAGGTCCTCCTGTCGTCCTGGTCCTCGAAGGCCTGCCGGACGGCTTGGACCATCTTGATGGTGCCGCGGAGGTACGGCGACGGGATGTCACTGAAGGCCTTCTCTGGCAGTAAAGAGTTGCTGACCGGCGTGGAGTCCTTCAGCAGCAGCTCCCTCTGGGGAGAGCTGTTGCTCTGCCCGTAGAGATCGGTGCCTACGACAATCAGCCGGCCCGCCGAACCAACCACTATAATGTCTTGTTTGAACTCCCCGGGCACGTTGAAATTGAGCGTCACCGTGCAGCACACGCCGCCTTCCAGAACCATCTGGAACGTGCAGAAGTCATCGCTGGTGATCTGCCGTATCCCCTTGATGTGGTCCGTCTGCTTGACGAAGGTCTTGAGCAACCCGTGCACTTTCACAGCCTTCTGGCTGGTGAGGAAAGTCAAGAGGTCGATGATGTAGGTGCCAACCGAGTGCAGGCCCCCGCCGCCCATCAAGTCGTCACAGCTCCAGTTGTACTTCTTGCCCAGGAGGCTCCCGCTGTGCACCTGCACCTCGCACACCAAGAGCTCCCCCACGTAGCCCTCCTGGATCAGCTGCTTCATCTTCACAAAAGCGGGCAGGAAGCGCAAGACGTTCCCCATGATGCTCATGAGCTTCGGGTAGTAATGAGCTGCTGTCATCATCCTAAAGGCATCCAGGGGAGTCGCTGTTCGGTCACAGATGACATTTTTTCCAATGCCTGAAAAAGAGTTAAAGTAAAAGTCAACGACAGCGATACTATGACCAAGAGAGCTCCAAGCCCCAAGGCTATTCTTAAAGACTAAAAGAAGAAAGGTTGCTGAAAGAAGAAAATGTTTCAATACGGTGTTATAGGCACAAAGATGCCCTCTAGCATGGTTCCAGAATGTAGAGAACTTCCTTGAGAACCACAGGGAAAATGTATCCCTGCTTGTTGGAGACAGGCACCTAGGCCTAGAAGTTACTATGAAAGCAAGGGCCTGGGCAGAGCGGAAAGCAAGCTGAGGTGGGAACAGGCTCAAAACAACCCCCATGACATCTTGCAGTAATGTTTCTTCCATGATAACTTGTCTCTGTGTGGGGACAATGTGTAATGTGTAAGAGTTGAAGCTGAGCTCCAGATTCAGCTTCCTGAACCATATGAGTAACACAAGCTCCCAACAGCAGTAATTTCATGTAAGTGCACTGCGAAGCCTGGGATTCTCTTCTCAGTGGTCTTGTTCCTTCACCCTTCCCATCCAGACCTTTTAACGGGTTCTAACTGGGGACTGGATTTGTTGCATGACTCAAAAAGTGAGGAGCTTTCTTTACCCTCAAAATGTCATGTTATTCTCACAGAGGCAGTAACTGCATTTGAAGGAGCTCTGCTGAAGTGTCAGGAGCACATGAGGAGCACCGAGGGAAAGGCACGACTGCTCTAAAAGACCCCAGACACGCAGCTGTGGGGACCTCTCCACCCAGCACTGACCGTGTGCGCCCGTGGAGGCTGCCACCCCTAAATCACGGCTTTATTATCGATTCCTCCTTGACAAATACTTTGGTTCTCTACCCATGCACACATATAGGGACAGAAAAGTGACCAAGCCCTGTAAAAGCCACCGGTCTGCATGGAGCGACGGAGTGCAACAACATGGCAAATTACTTCCCACCTTTGACGTTCAGCATTAGTTACCCCAGGCATCTGCCACAAGCACAAAGGAGTGGTGACAGAGGATGAAAGAAAAAGATAGAGTTTTATAGCTGCACAGATTTCTTAGGCTTGCTGAGTGGTATCGGGTGACCTGTTCAGCACCCTGTAACACTAAATATGACCCTTGCTTGAAAGCCCAGGGCTACAGCTGGCGGTAGCACTCAAAGGATCTGCATCTGGATCCTGTCTCTGCTAGAGCCTCGATGCATAAATCCAGTTAACTCACTAAAACTCCGTGTGTTTTGATTCCTTTTCCCTTCAGAGAGATGACTAATTCCTTTTTTCCTTAAAGGGCTGTTGTGAGGATACAATTTTACATGTTTCGGAGCTCTCAGATGAAGTCACACAAATCCAGACAGATGGCAGGGATCTGCCGGAGACCCCTTGCATGAATATTTAGCAGTGGGGCTGCGGGAAGAAGGAGGTCACAGTGCAAACATTCAATAATGAGTTTTTACACACTGTCTGTGCAGAGTCTTTGTCTGCTGCTATTTGAGTAGCTGAAACTGCAGGGAGGGCTGGCACCATTGAAAAGCAGTTGCAACTAGTACCAGACTAGAAGTGAAAGATCTGCCTTCAGCCTGCTCCTATTCACCTTCTACATAATCACTTAAGCAGAGACACACTCATTTTCTTCATATATTAGGCAGGCATCCTCTAGTCAGTAGCCATGGTTTTCCTTCTTATCTTTTCTTTCCCATCTTTACAGATTGCTACTGGTGACTAAGCCAACATTTTTGACCTCATAGCCCTTCTTTTTCTGCTCCTGAGTAGATTTTTTCTGCATTTGTTTGATATCAGGGAATGTATTCATCCACCTGCCCTATATTCCCTGAACTGGCAGCCCTTGCTATGCTACCTGGTATAGATCTCTAATATGATCGCTATATGGGTGCTGTGCAGAGAGATTCCAGTTTAGCAAACTAGTTTGCAAAGTAAAAGAAATGTCTTTGAGGACAAACACCCAAATAGTTAGGCACAAAAAGATGGTTTTTAGGACAATTATATCCTTGAGCTATGCTGCAGCATGGGAATGTGCAAAGCTATTCTAGATATTTCTCAGTTTCTTGCGTATTTCTTGTGGCCAGGTTTTCTTTACTCTTTTCTGGCGGTTAAGAAGGAGCTGTGACACACACTGCGGTTCTGCTGCTCTCTCCATTTGTGCCTGCAGCCCAACCTCCCCCAAAACACCCATTTCCGCCCAAATAATCCATACGTGCGATGCCATCATCTGCTCTGCTCACCACTGAGCCAGAAGGGAAAAGTTTCTGCTCCAGTTCAGCCTTTAGCCCTGCGCCTCCCAGATGCCTTTTGCATTTTATCCGCGGTCCAGCAACACCTCGGGAGACACAGCTCCCTGTCCGTGCTGCGCTTCCCATGGGAAATCTCTGGAGCCTGGCACGTCCTTTCCGCCGTGTACCACCAGCATCAGTGCTAGCCAGGCACATACGCAGCGAAATGGAAGAGCCCTAAATACTTGCACGCAGAGGGCAAAAAGGCAGAGCCTTCTGTTCACTCCTTCTCCCATTCCAACCTTTGCAGAGACGCCGGAACCTTTTAATGTGGCAAATCCAAAATGCAAATGTCCCGCGAGCCTTCCCGTCCCCGGGCACAGGCTGATAGTGCACACTGCTCTCCTCCTGGTCGGGGATTTAAGCAGATTTCTGCTTAGTGCCCTGAAAGCCTTTATGCTCGCCCGGAGCCTGCGCAGGTCCTTGCAGCACGCCGCTATTCAGCGCCCGAGCCTGTGCACACTGCAGACCTTTGTGCTCTCCGCGGCTGCAGATCCGCAAGCAGCCAAATGAGCCTCCTTGGAATAGGGGGAGAACATGAAAGGTCTGCAGAATTTAATTTAGAGAAATGCTCTGGCGTGTTTGTGCAACTACAATAAAAAACAGGAGGATGAAAATACCATCATTTTCTGCTCTCCTCCCTGTGCTCCCTGCTCAAGGAAGACAACAAAAAAGGCACCTTCCCTTTGAGCCCTTTGACCAAAGCAGCTCCAGGCAGTGTGAAAGGAGAGGCTCTAAGGCCTCTTTCCACACGGGCAGCCTCATGCAAACATGTGCCTAGGACTGCAAGCTCTGAAACGGGACCCCTTGGGAATTAAGCCAGGCACAGTATCGGCTTCCTGTTCCCCCGGCCTAGGGATAAGGTCTAATCCGGTCCAATTTTAGACAAGATTCTCTGCTAAAGGAGCGACTGCTACTGCTTGTCATTCTAGTAACACGTGTTGCTGAACTGGTACCAGTTTGATCCACATACCTTTGAAAATCACAGCATGTAACGGGAACGTCATTGACTACATAAAAGCAGGACAGGGCTCGTTTCAGCAAATAGAGCAATTTTTACTCATGGTGATAAACAACAGACGCAAACACATCTCATCGTATGAAATGATACTTATTCTGTCCAGATTCATAAAGAAATCCAGGCTCAGATGCTTCGGATCTCAGCTGGGCAAGTTATGAGTACTGACTTCTTGAGTTCTTCAGTAAAATGACAAACAATACATTTTAAATGTAAATAAATGATGCTCTCTGGAAGTGCTCAGCACTGCCTTCACCCCGATCCCTGCGCTTGGCTGTGCTCCAAACCCAGCCTTGGGGGAGGCCGTGGGGCACAGGAACAGGGAGGGCTCGTCCCGGGCTAGCCCCAATTCCAAGAGGAAGCCGGGCCACACGTCCCCTGGCAAAACTCCTTGGAGAGCAATTTAACTCCCTCAGGTCTCTCAAGCTGCCACGCAGGGCATCCGTGACCTAGAATGTCCTTGTGATGGATGTAATAAGCACAATCTGTGGGTCTACAGCTCAGGCGACGTGCCCCTGTTGTAAGGGCCAGGGGCTTCATTGGGGCTGAAATCTGCAGCATCAGCTTTTTCCCCCTTGGTCTGATTACTCCGAGTAAGCACAGCCCCTCTTTAATTGCGAGAATAATTAAAAAGAACACCCGGACTGGAGCAAGACTAGTTTGCTATCTGTTGCTCAGGACAAGAAGGGCCAATACATTATTTTCTCCTCCTCCTATTCACAAGAAAATCAAAATGGGCTTTATCTGGAGTCTGGGCATATCACCAAACTTCACTGTCACCATAAAGCTTCGCTAGTTACCAGCCACTACCTATCGCTCTTGCTCGGCGTGGGGTGAGAGAAAGGGGAAAACGAGGCTTTGATGAAAAACTGCTGAATTAGTCAGGAGGAAAATACATTTTTAAAGCTAAAGAGAATCTGTTAATACTCGAAGAATACTCAGTTTCAGCAATTACAGGAATGGTGGAAGAAAGAGTGTAACAGTGGATTATTTTAGGTATTCCAAGTTATTTCAAGTGGATTATTTTAGACATTTAGATGAGGTGATGGTATCTTTTAAAAAAAAGATCTTTTAGGAGCTCATTTTTATTTTAAAAAAGGATGCTAATAAAAATTACCGTCCAAATGGTGGCTATTCCCAACATGGTTACTATGAACTACTAACACAATTCCAATAAATACAGACAAAGATTCCTTCTTAGGCTACAGTCCTTACAGCAGCTTTTGTTGCACCTGGATCCTGTGCAGACTCGGTGAGAAAATCACCGTTGACACTGGGTTCTGTCCAAATAAAAGCAGGAGCATGTGCCACATGATGGAGATACTTCTCCTTCGTTTCTTTTTGTTCAGAATTACAGAACTGAGGAAATAAGCTGAGATATACAACTGCTCTTACAAACGTGCACAAGTCAACACACAGAAAATACCAAATGCAGGGAACAGGCCAGACCTCACTGCAAATCTGCCGTTTTGATTATACTGACCATAGACCTTTCTTTGAGAGAATATTAAAAAAAAAAAAAAATGGACAAAATGAATGGCTTTTATCAAACATCACTACTTGCTGATTAAATGGTAGTCCAGATCATTCAGGTAGCTGATTAGCAGCAATCTCCCCTCCTGCAGGAATGTGCACGCACTGTCGGACAGACCCTTGGTCTTGCACAGGAGTCATCCTCCGAAGCCTCATAAGGCACTTGGCATCAGTCTACACTGCCCTGCAGTTAAATGAACGTTTGATCCAACTTCAGCATCACGAGAAGTCTCCACTTGGCCTAGTCCCATCCTAGACAGAGCAGTTTGCAGCATGAACCCCATGCGTGGACATGCACTCCAGCGGGGAGTGCACGGTCCCTGTGCCGATGCAGAAAACATCCTCATCGGCCTCATGTATTCTCACTGATGTAACTTTCTTTTTTTCCCCACAGAACTGCTTTGAAAAGAAACACCTAAGCATTCAAAAAAACAGGAGTACACCCTGAGTGCCTCAGCTTTGAGATAAACCAGCACTGTCGAAGCAGAACCAGGGTGGTTCAGCAGGGTGAGGAAAGAACGTATTGGTGACGTTCTCATTAACGTAATCACTGACATAATCAGTTCTCATTACATATTGATATTCTATTTGCACTGAGGTGCTGTTCAGGGCTATGGATGGAGGCCATCTTCATACTCCTGCTGTTACATGTGCTGCTGTAGCTGTATTTAAGCACTTAAGAAGAGCTGCAGTTCCTCCCTGCGCTTCGTGTTGCACAAACACAACTCCGATTTGTGCCTTCTGCTCCAAAGAACTCGTGTGTCAATATGAGTTTTACAAGGGGGTGATTTTTCTAGCCACTCCATGCTAATTATTGATGGCTTGTTCTGTTTGTTTGGTTTCTCGTGGCCTTTTTGAGCTACAGTGTCTGGGTTAGATGCACGAGGCACGTTCCTCACTGCGTCCGTGGGCAATGTGCTCGGGAGCGAGCAGCCTTTGCCCAGCAAAGCAAAACTCCCCAGCTCCTTCGTAACCCCAGCTAGAGTTTAGTGCTTGGTTTGTGGCCTCCTACCTGGCACGTCACTGTGATTGCTCCTCTGCAGGCTCTTACACAAACAGCAACGTGGGAGACTGCGAATATGGGGCACTGGTGGAGTTAAACCGTATATAAAATCCGGAGCTGTGGGGAAAGCTGGGGAAGGTGTGAACACCTCCGGGGAGCTGTGATGCTCCACAGGGAAACGAGTCAAAGGTCCCAGGTGGAGAATATCTGGTCAGGCAGCTGAAACACACTCCAGCTTACATCCTGCGAGCCCTGCCTATCTCCTTCCATGATCCCCAGTGCACCCGGGACCTTCCATGATCTTCTGTGCACCCAGGACAGACCATACTGGCTTTCCCAAACTTCTGTTCAGTCTCTATGTGTTCAAATACCCATTGAAACTACAGGATCGCTGTTCTGCTGAGTGTCCCCCATGCAAAATAAAATGCAAAATCCCTTACTTATGGAGATAAACTGAGAGAGAAAAATCATTTTACTTGGATCTTATTCAAGCACTCACTAATTTCAATGCGACTTTAACTGACTAAGACTAAATACTGAGTCAAGACTTCTGTATTTCTTTCCTGATTTATCCCAATCCCTCCCAATTCTTCTACTCACCTTCCAGAGCAAAAAGCATGCCATAAGTCCCGTGCATTACAACAGCCTTCTTTTCCTTGCTAATGAAATCACAGGGCAATCACCGCCCGTGGTGGATCTCTGTTCTCCCGAGGCATTATTAACTGCCTTTAAACTGCTGCTTTTGATATTGGCGACAAGGACCAAAGGCCTGGCTGTCACCAAGGCTTTGGGAGGAAGGGAAAGCAGGCAGTGGAGCTTGCTCTCAGCTTGCCTTTCCATCACTGAACTGCTCATGCTTGGGGAGTCACTTAAATTCACGGCCAATAATTAAAGTCAATTTTCTTTATGTCTCTCTTGCCTACTGCTTCTCCCCCCATTAAAACTAGCAAGTTGTAATCTCGTACTAAATAAGGGCCTGCCAAAGGAGAAACATCAGACCAATGTTTCCGAGTAATTAACACAGCCATTACTTTGGCAGACTTGTACAGAATTCATGAAGCCCTATAAACATTTAAAAAAAATAATTCTCGGCAGCCAAGTAAGAGGGGAAGCGAGAGGAAACAAACCCCTACCCGCCGCACTGCCAGGTCACTATGTGTCCCGCACATACCTCGCCCGGCTGTGCACCACAGCGAGCTCTGTATTCCTGCCCTTCATATTTCAGGATTGTTTTTCCCTCGTAAACATCCGTTGCTCCCATTTGCTTCTGCGAGACGCACTGCAGCCTCCAGCAGGACCCTTGTTTCATGATGATGATACAAAGCATCAGCTCTGTTGCCAGCTTGCCCTTGCCTCCACTCCAAACATTTTGCCTAATCTTACTTCTCTCCAATATTTTTAACTGCAGGATATCTACTTTTTTTCTTTTTTTCCTAGAAGTTTGAAGGATCTCTGCGTGGAAGCAAATGTGTGTCAGTCCCGCAGTGCTTGGTGCGTGGGGCATCCTCGTGTCCTAGTTCTGTGATTCAAGTGGCTAAAATAAAACCTGAAATCAGCGCTCACTTTCCCAAATGCTGTGCCATGGAAACCTAAGCACCCAGCTGCAGAATGGGCCATCCTAGCCAGGTCCTAGCCAGGTCTCAGCGAGCTGCAGGGCAACCTCACCTCAGCTCTAAGCCATCATTTCAGCAGTGATGGACACAGCAGGTTTGGCTCCTTCAGCAGCACCGTCAGGGGAACAACAGTGAAGAGATCAGCAGCAACCTGCGGCTTAAACCAACCACACCCCGATCAACTTTGCAGCCAGAACTACCTCATAATTTAATAGCCAAGCTCTCTGAGACACTGCTAAATAAATTCAAGGTCCCAAACTAGGCAGTAGCCTTAGAGCTGGTGTATTTCCTTGGTTACTCTTTTATTCCTGCCAGAGAGCGCTACGTGCTGTTAAACAAGAGCCATAAACCCATTTGGAAAATTAGCAGTGAGGTTGGATCAAAGTGAATCAGCAATTCTAAATATGTGAGATGCTGACGCTGTGTTTCCTTGGCTCCGGCCCTGGATCCATAAGGAAGATGGATGCTTGATTAATTACTCCCCAGACTGCAGAGCTTACACGGGGGCCAAGGACTCGGCCGCAGCCCCACCAGCTGCCTCCGACAGAAATAACTCATTAGCTCCCATCTGCCTGGTGCCCGACTGCCCTGTCTGCAGGCAATCCGCACGCTAATCCCCTGCAAGGGCTTCTTGCAAAACGCCATTCGTGGTCACGAAGGCTGTGTGCGCCCTGGCCAAGACACAGCTAAGCTGCAGGAGCAGCTGAAGCCCCATTTGGCTGCACTTTCCCATGGCCTGACCTAAGAGCAATGGAGAAGGCTTTGCCGTCACTGGAAATCTGCTCAGAACTGCATAGCTCCACACTGCAACGTTTTCTTGTCACATTGTTGGCTGCAGCTAGTGACTTAGGCTATGGTAGCCCTGTATTGTCACTATCTTCATCACCATGTCACTATCTTCATCACCATGATCTCTTTTTAGTGGTTTGCTTTATAATCTCAGGACTTTCTCATGCTAGAGGTGCTACAATGCACAGTGAAAGAAGCAGCCCTGCTTACTAGAGGTCTGGCTCAGTGCCCTTGCCAGAAAGAAGGGTGAATGCAGATGGTTCCTGCTGTTCCTGCTGCTCAGACAGACCTTCCCCTGAAGGAGAACAGCCACCAACGTGCTGAATGTTACGCTGCTCTCTGAGCTTGCCACAGGGAAACTGCTCGGCCTGGAGCCCGGCACTGCCTCGGGAGCCCCTGCAGAAGATGATTTTGAAGCAACACAGCCGGGCCAGAAATTTGAGGGAGGAGCACTCCTGCACTTGGCCTGTGCCACTGCGGGTTGGAGAAATGTACCCGGTACCCACTCACCCTCCTGCAGGTACGTGTCTGATTCAGTGGGGAGGACACTGTAGGTGTCCTGTAGACCCACCTACAAACTTGGCTAGCCATTTCTTATAAAGCCTCTGTACTTGCATTTCTAGGTGATCCCCAGGGAAAAGGAAAGAAAGGAGGGAAGAAGGAGGGAAGGAGGGAAGGAGGGAAGGAGGGAAGGAGGGAAGGAGGGAAGGAAGGAAGGAAGGAAGGAAGGAAGG
>JAVCKT010027096.1:0-36636 GCA_032273925.1 Rhynchotus rufescens | reverse complement strand
CCTCGTCCGCGCAGCCCGCGGCGGCGGGAGAAGCGGCGCGGGCGGCGCCGAGGGGGCGGGCGGCGGAGCGGAGCGGAGCGGAGCGGAGCGGCCCCGATGCAGCTGCCCCGCGCCGCGCGGGCCGCCCCGGCCATGCCGCGCGCCGCGCCCGCGCCCACATGGGGCAGCGCCTGAACCGCTGCCTCCATGTGCCCGGCGCGCTGCCGACGCCGCCGCCGCTGCCGCTGAGGCGGAGGCTCCTGCTGCTCTTCATCATGCTCTTCCTCTGGCTCTACATGTTCTACTCGTGCGCCGGCTCGTGCGCCGCCCTGCCCGGCCTGGCGGCCCGCGGCGCCGCCGCCACGCCGCGCGCCGAGCCCGAGCCCGAGCCCGAGGAGAGCAGCGTGGAGGAGCCGCGCGCCGCGCCCGACGGCCCCATCTCCAGCTTCCTCAACGGCTCCGGCAGCAAGCGGCTGCCGCAGGCCATCATCATCGGCGTGAAGAAGGGCGGCACGCGGGCGCTGCTCGAGTTCCTGCGCGTGCACCCCGACGTGCGCGCCGTGGGCGCCGAGCCGCACTTCTTCGACCGCAACTACGAGCGCGGGCTCGCCTGGTACAGGTAGGGCACGGGGGACGCGAGCGCGCGGGGACGTGGCCGTGGCCGGGCCGGTACCGCCACCCGCTGGTGGCCCCCGGCCCCGCGCCCCAATGCGCATCCCTCATCCCTGCTCCTTGCCTGCCTCATCCCTCCCGCAAATCCCATGCCAGCTGCCCCAGGCAGAGCACAGGTGCTGGGTTGGGGGGATATCGGGGGAACGGGGACAGCCGCGTTCCCATGAGAAAGTCGGAGGGTCCTCCCTTTAGCCCCCCCCCAGCTCTGCTGCGGGGTCTCCCCCAGCCCCGGCTGCCTCTGTACAAAGAGGCTCTGCTAAATCGGGGTACCCTATTAGCCCCGGCCCCTCTCATGAATCACAGCCCGCAGAGGGATAGTTAAAAGCGGCTTTTCTATGCTCAGTGCGTGGGAGAAAACGTATTTTGCATGTGAATATTTCAGCAGTTCAGTGATGACTACCAAAGAAAAAAAAAGAAAGAAAAAAAAAAGGGAGCACCCTTGATATCATCCCCTTGCTTAAAAAAAAATAAATAAAATCCATGTTTCCTAAACACAAATAAGAGGAATCCCCTTGAAAACAAGAAAGCAATCGGTAAACCTAAGGGGCAGAGCTCCTGTTCGTAGGTGGTTTTCCTGCATGTTTTAAAGTTAAGAGAGGAGGATTTTCTGGCAGGTCCCTATGAAAGGGGCAGGTTGGAGTGAGGTAGAAACTGCTCTCATGTGAAGCAGAAGCATCCCCGTGTCCATGGTTTTCATGAATGAAAGAGTGAAAAGAAAAGGCTTTCGAGTCCGCCCAGCGCTTGCTTTCCATTTGTGCTGAGCCCAGGTGCTAGCTGAGAGGAGGAGGGTTTGCAGGGACAGTGTTGAAATGTGCAGCAGGATCGCAGCGATGGTCCCGTGTCTGCGGAAAGTCCGTGAGAAAGCGAGCGATGAGCTCCCCGGAGCATCACCTGGGGCTGGGGCTGCGCGTGGGCTCCCCGCGAAGGAAGATTTCCTTCCATGTGGGCTGGAGCTGTCGCAGGAGGGTATTTTTAGTGCGTGCTCATCCCGCTTCTCTGTGTCAACCCTGTGTCGGAAAGGAAATGTTGCAAACAGACCTGGAAACCTCAATAGCTTGAACTGGAGCTTGCTTGTGGGAAATAAATGTGGTATGGGAGGACAGGGACAAACATGCAGAAAAGCTGCTGCTTTGGAGGGTGCCCCCGAGTGCCCAGGGAGCAGATGGCACCGGGACATCCCCGCTCTGGGACACAGTGTCCAAGGAGGGCACGAGTCCGCACTGGAGGAGCAGCCGCGGGCGTTTAGCACCTAGTCCAGCCTGTAGCGGAGAGGATTTCATCTTCCCAAGGTTCCGTCTACGTCCTGCAGCTCTCGCCTGGTGGAGGTGCTGCCCCACAGGCCGTTTGGGCAGTCGCTGTGTGTTACGTTTGGTACGCGAGTGCTTCCATTAATTGGTGCTGTTTGTATTTGATGTCCTGAATTTCACCTTTTTTTTTTTTTTTTTTTCCTCCCCCCTTTTTTCTTTCCTAGCCCCGCGGAGGCTGCAGTACAGTGAATTCTTTGTGCGGGGCTATTCCTGCGAGACCTCATCTTGCAGGACGGGCTCGTATGAGTAATCGCTGTTAATACGCGTGGCCCGCAGTGGTGCGAGAGCCGCAGGGGCAGGCCCCGCTTCGGCAGTTACCAGCCTGCTGCAAAACATCCTTTAGAAAACATCTGTGTCTGTCCAGGCTTTGGCTGAGATCTTTGCTACGGATTCAACATGGGGGAAATGACCCAATGTTTGCCAGGGATGCTGGTCTCTTATCTTGGGAATTGGTCTTAGGTTTCACGTGCATTTTGATTTTGATATTTTTTTCTCCTCCTTTCCAAGCAGTCAGTCTAAGCAGCATGATTACAAGGTATGGGTTCCTTGGGGTGCTTCCAGTGCCCAAGGGGAACTGTCCCGGCTAGCGAGCGCCTTGCCTGGAGCTGGGCAGCGATCCCGGGGAGCGCGGAGCCGGGCTGGGACAGGGAGGCTGCCGCATCCGCAGGGGACTTGGAGAGATGGGACCATGCTTCCTCCTGCAAACAAAGGAGCAGCTTCAGCAGCAGCTGCTCTTGCCCAGACCTTCAGGAGTTGGAGGATAAACAGTGGTCGGGCAGCAGCGACGCTGCATGTGGATGGTGTCACCCAGGCTGGGCACGGGCAGGGTGCCCTGTGATGCGCGAGCCTGCTGAGAAACATTGCCCATTCACTCAGTGCAAGAACCACTCTGCTTGCAGCCCGTGTCGTGCCTGCGTAAAAGGCAGCCGTCCCACGGAGGGACTTGCTTTAAAAAAAGCAATCCGAGAGGTTTAATTTGGGAAGCGCGACACCTCCATGCGTGTGGGCTGAACACCGGTGTGCACCGAGCAGCTTTTGTGCACCGATCTGCTGCGATTGTCGCAAGTCCCCTGTCTGTAGGGGCCGAAAGGAGGGAGGAGGAGATGCCACAAGGGTCTCGTGGGCTCTCCAGCACAGAAACCTCTGCTCCAGCCCCATCCTAGCCCCTTAACGTGGGTGCACTAAGAGCTGGACTCCTCCACACAGCCTGGAGGAAGATGCCAGGAATAGGGGCTCATCCAGCCAGTGGAAAAAATGCCTGGGATAGCAGATAAATAAACAAACCCCTGCAAATAAATAAACAAACCCCTTGTGGGTGGCATCGCAAGCGACACCAGCTCTCTCCAATGCTCCGTTAGGCTCGGGATGGCGCTGCGCTGTCACTCAACCCAGTAACTCAACCCAGTAACACTCGTTTTGTTTGTTTTTGATCCCCCTGACAATGCCAGTTGTGCTCGAAATGAGCTAATGCCGTCGCACTGCGCGTTGCACAGGGCCAGGTGGAAGCTGCCTCAAATCTGCTCCAGCAGGTGGGATGTTGAAACACCAGCACTCCGGCATCTGGGCATTTCCTGCTCCTAATTAATGTCCCTGGGGGATTTTTCTCTAAAGCACTTTTTTATCTAAGCAACCAGTGGTGTTTGAGTCAAAGGGAACTGAAGGTGTTTTGGTTGCTGAAGAGGGCTGGGGAAGAGGAGGAGGAAGAGGAGATGTCCTAGCATCTGCACATGGCTGTATCTCAACTTCTCCTGCACCATCCCAGCCCCTGAACCTCAAATCACTATGAAATCAGATTCCTGGCCATGGGGGAGTCCAGCCAGTCTGTGGAGCTTCATGGTCTGGAGGTCTGTGCGGCCTCCTGGCCACCACAAATAGACTTTACCCTGGAGGCGAGCAGAGGAATGGTGGCATGGGGGACCGGAGTGTGTGATGACACCAGGATGTCCTTTGGTGAGATGAGGGTAGTTTGTGGAAGGAGGAATAGGATTGGATGTCTGCAGCCATTGGGAGGGAAGGACATGGTGTAAAACCCATTGCAAGAGAGAGAGCAGTAGCAGGGGCCAGTAGTGCCCCTGTTGGATGGCAGTGTCTGCAATTGGATGCCTGAACATTTCCTCTGGGTAGAAGTGATGGTTTCCCCACCTTTCTTCACCCTGACCTTGCAGCTTGGCTGTATCAGCGAGTGTTCCAAACGTGCCCAGCCCTGAACATGACTTGGGCCACTGGAGAAATTGTGTTTGAGCGTTGAGTTTGAGCAAGTTTGAACTGGCTTGGGGTTTTCCACTTGCTGCTCATAGGAAGGTCTGGCAAGCAAAGCCTGATCCTTGGACCTCCTCATCTCCCAGGCACATCTGCATTACTAATGGCATTGGGAATGACCTGCAGCACTTCCTGCAGATTGCAACTTTGTGTGGCCACAAGCTGGAGAGGATGGTGCTCCTTGTTTATTTATTAGTTGTGTAATCAGGTGCCCTCCCATACCAAACAAAACCCCAAAGGGTTATTGGGTTATTGGTTTTGGTGGTGCTTTTAAGCAGTTTGTGTGTGTGTGCGCATATATATATATTTATATATGTATCATGTTATTTTTCTGCTGGATGATATTCCTATCTGAGGTTCATGTCCATACCTGGTGAAGGGATGAACTCCCTGGCTGGAGGATAAGGAGGGCTATCCAAGGAGAGAAGATTGGACAACCATGTTCCCGCTGTAAAGCATCAAAATAAGCAACTGAGGCTTTATTGGACTCTGAGCATTTACTGCGGTGTCGCTAGGTCCCGTCTTCATCTTCAGCCCTGTGTTCTGGCCTGGTCCCTGAGGCACAAGCAGGTGGCAGGGACCAATACCACCACTGTCCCTGGGCTGTGGGGGGCTTGGTGCCTTTGGAAAGCTGGTCTTCCCTGGCCCTGTCTGATGGCTCTGAGCAATCTTGAAAATATGGCCTCAACCGTCCAAGAATTTGTCAGTTAAATTCACAGAGCCGAGTCTTGTGGAAAGCAGTATGAAGCTCCAGCTGGCTGGGGCAAGAGCCCATTTATGGCAAAAAAGTCTGATACTCTTAGGAGAAGAAACAGATTTTCCCTACTGAAATCCTTCCAGGTCTGATCTTACCCAATTCCTACCTAAATGAGCAGCCTCTTGTCCTGCACTCAGCTCTGCTGCCCATGTGAGGTGCCCCATGGGTCGTTAGGTTGAGCCTGGGGTCTCGAGACAAAGTTCTGGCAGCCCCAGCACCACTGAGCTAGGATTTCATCCCAAACATTTGACGCTCGTGGTAGGAGCAGTTACATCTTAGTAGGTTAAAAGGAGCTGGGTCCTTTCCAAAGAGTTCAGAGGCATGAATAAGTGATCAGAAAACCTGGTCATTTCCCTATGCATTAAAACTTCTTAGCTGCTAATCACACTTCTCCCCACGAGAATATTGAGGTAACACAAACTGTATTTGCAATGAAACAGAAGAGGCTGAGGGGGATAAAGGGCAATCATTGTGGCCAAAAATCCTTGCATATTCTTCTTGGTATGTGCAGGCATTACGGGAGAGGAATGGATTAGGGTGTGGTTGAAGTTGGATTCTTGGCATCAGGCACTGTGGCTCTTACTCTGTTAGATAAGGCCTTACCAATGGTTCCTGCAAGATCTGTAGGACTTGCCTCTCCAGAGCTGTGACACTGGCTGATGTCTCTACTTGAGCCATTCCTGTCTCCTATGTGACCCACCTCTTGATATATCCAAGCCCTCATGGTTTGAAGCATTAACCTGCAAGCTGCACCCTCTTAAATCCTTGCAGTTGGGAACAGCCTGTTGGCTCCAGGAGGACTCTTCGTGTGAGCAGGTTGGCGGGATAAGGCCCGCAGTTGGAGTATAAATAGAGCTGCTTGAGGAAGTGAATTATTCTTGGTGTTTCTTACATCAAGTGATGCAATTCTGGAGGAAGAAATTTTTCAGCAAAAGATATTGCTGGTTCCCTTCGTGCATGGCAAGATCATCCTTCTTGCTTCTTAGAAGCGAGGAGATTCATAATACGTTCTTTCTATTTCAACACCATCTGCTACAAAGATATAAAGATCCCTGCTTGAACTCCTACAAACTCCAGGTTATTGCTGAATGTGGTTCTGGTAGGAGATCGGAGCCCGGCAGGATATGGAGAGAAATTCTCCTTCTCTGTCCCAGGGCTGCTTTGGCAACTAGAGACTGTATCAGCGAGATGCCCACTGTCACACAGGGCTGGAGCTCGCAGATGGCTCCTGGTTCCTGCTCCCTCCTTGTCTTGGCTGCAGCTCCACCAACTTTGGCCATGTCCCATCCAGCCATGGCTGTGGACAGTGCTGGGGCAATGTGCCCTGCCCAGGGCTCACAGCACCGGGTGTCTTGACTTTTCTGAGCCCAGCTGATGACTGTCAACAGGGAGCTGATTGACTGAATCGGGTCTGGCAAGCCAGCTCCTCTTCACACGCATTCCTGTGCTGAGGGACGGTCAAGTTCAAGCAGAGCTTTGCTATGCAAAGCCAGCAAATTATTTTTATTTTCCACTCTCCACCCCTAACAGATTTTTTTTTCTGCTGAAGATTACAAAAAATCAGAGTGATTTGTTCTGACGTTTTCCTTTGGAAAGGGATTCCCTTCTGGCATCCATGCTTTCTGGTGATGCCTTTTATGGGAAAATATCAAAAACGATCGTTTTGATTTCCTTATTTATCTGATAGTCTATATATGTTTACATACATGCATGCATGCATTTTTTTATGTCTCTAAACTGTTGCATTTTATCATTAATATTTCCCTTACAGTTCTGTGAGATTGTGTGGCAACATTTAGTATCATAAATCAAAATGCTTCAACATTATTTAAACATTTTGCACTAACTGAGCTGAAATGGTTAGGAAATCCTCTTTATAGGAGAAGTCCACAAGCATGAGCATGTCCCAGCATAGAATAAACAAGGTGAAGATATGTTCAGCTTTCCCAGCTCATTGGAAGTGATGGGTTGATGGCTAAATGACCTGTCCTTCCCCTAAAGGTTGGCAGAGTGACCTGAGCCAGGCTCCATCTGGTCTCACCAACTGTGGTCTCTGAAGATCCCCTTCAGTGCTTGAAACAGTGAAGAAGAGGCTTGCTGGGCTTTTGTGAACATCAATCAGTGCAGTGGCTTGAGCACAGCTTTAGGTGGGGTCTGCTCCAAAGTGGACTGTGGTGCTGTGTGTGCTCTCAAGAGAACAAACTCTGTGGAGAATCTCCACTCTTCTAGAGGGGAAATTGAAGCAGAAAGTTTATGTGCGCAAAGACATGCAGTGGATCTTTACACCTAGGTTTAGCATGTGGGCCTCTTGACATCTAGCTTCATGTTGCTGTTGATCTTCTATAACTGTGAGAGGATGGGACACTGTCTGAAAAAAGATATCAGGCCTGGGAATTCAGCAAGTGTTGAACTCGTGCTTTCATCGACCCCTTCAGCACCCACAGCTGCCCATGGATCGCCAGCCCTATGCTACACCTGAAACTGGTTCTGATGCTCAAGGTCATGGAAATGACCTGATGTACTCGAGCTCATAGAGTATTCCTGGCTTCTTGGACTTCAGAAGTGTGTGTGAATATTAACGTTTGCCTGCAAGTATTTACCTGGTATTTATCAGCCTTTTACCTATATTAAAGTGGTAGTTAGCTCTTCCATCATCTTTAAAGAAGGAAGAAAACAAAAGGCAAATCTCAGTGCGTGCAGTAAGCAGAGCACAGGTATTGAGACACAGAGTTGTGGGAGGGAAGTACACTTTGGAGTCAATGGCTTGTTGAAAAATGGGGGAGGAACCATAGTTTTGATCAACCAAAATGTGTGAATCGAAGCTCACCCTGGCACCTCTTCCTTATACATGTCAGCTGGAAAACAAAATTAATGGTTTGGAATGAAAGGATAGGTCGTTTCATTAAAAAGGATGTGGAGAAAAGTGGCTTCAACTTGGTGCTTTCGGAAAAGCTTTCAGGACACACTCAGCTAAACATGGCTTGTGGAGCCAGAGATTTGTAAGTGATCCATGCACTCCCTTTCACACAAACTAGACCCTGCTCAGACTGCTTTTATCAACTGTCTAATGTCTTCTCTTGGAGGTGAACTCCCTGTGCTGGCACAGGTGGCTCCGTGGAGGGGAATGCGGGGACTTGCCCGAGTGCCTGCTTCAGCCTCTTCCTGCACAGGACCTGGCTTGTGCACGTTGTTCCCGCCAACCTGCACCACGACCAGCCCTCCACGCACGGCAGCAGCTCTGCGCTGGGGAGGGGAAGCCCCAGCACTCCTGGTTTGCAGCCTGGAAAATCTCTGCCGAGCCCCACGGCTGAGCTGGCATTAGGAAGTTGAGTGCTCCTGTGGCAGCCAGCCCAAAACCTTCTCGCGCTTCCTGTGAACCTTTTGGAAAGTGTCTTGGCCTCCCGGCACTGAAGGAAAGTGAAGCTGACTGCTTGTGATGGGCACTTTCCAAGCGTTTTGTGGCTTGGCTCTGTCCACAGTCATCCCTCCAGTTCTGCTTCCCGTATCTCCTGCCCATGGCCAGCAGGACCTCCAGGGCTTCCCAACTCCATCTGACTTTCCTTGACTGGATGCAGCCCCATGCTCCATGACAGGGTCCTGCTTCTCCTATAGGGCAGAGCCAAGAGGAGGAGGAGGCTGCAGGGATGCTGAGCACACACATGTGGTGGCTGGACCAGAGTCACTTGGTGCTTGATGTGGTCTAGCAGCCTGGTTCCTTTATGGGTGAGCTGAGAGAGATTGCAGTTTGTGGAGGTGCTTTTTGCACTCTGGAAAGCAGTGCAAAGAACAGCTTCTAGGAGAAAAAGAAATGTTAGCCAAGGCATGGAGAGCACCAGGAGGACGCTCACAACCTGCTTGGTCCAACTCCTGTCCTCCAGGGAGCTCTATTGCCAGGTAGCAATATGGTATTGCAGGTATTGCCAGCGACAAATGGATCTTGTTCATCTCCCCCTAGAAAGGCTCTGAACAAGGGTCCATCCCAAAGGTCCATGACAAGAACCAGCGGGGAGAAATGCAAATCCACCTCACAGAGGATTTTGAGTCTTAGCAAGGCACAAAGTATAGCTGCCACAGTGCCTTTTTAACATAAAAGAAAGAGTTTTCTTTAACCTGTGATTTGCTGTATGACCTCTCATTCTGCATGGAAGCCACAGAGCACAGGTCCTGCATAAAACACTTGCAGAGTCTGAGGGTGCTGCCCACCTCTCGCAGCCATAGAGACCACACACTCATTTACACCACGTGTGGTGGTGTGCACGTCCCTGCTCATGCCATAGGCTCCTCTGTGTGTCCACAGCTGAAGCTCTCATTGTAGCTTTCCTCCTGCCTGCAATTGGCCCTCTGGGAGAGGGCTGTGAATCTGCTATGGCAAGGACTTGCTGAGCCACCAAAAACACTTTCTCAGGGGGCTGCTAAGAGAGTTGCCAGGGACTAGTTGTAGTCTGAGTGCTCACTGATGGAAGGAGCCTTTTCCATCCTTTTTTTGATACCAAAATCCCGTGCCTGGTAGAAGTAACTAATGAGTTAATTCTCAGATCGTTAAAGGCATGTTGCCACAGTCAAGAGTTAACTTATGCTGCTATAGGTTTAAGTAATTTGCCTTTCTCCTTTCAACCAGTTTATGGGAACTGCTTTTGTGGGTCCTGTAGTACAGGAGAGGTCCTCATCCTCTGCGCATCCCTGCGCTCTTTGCTTTGTACAGCGCTTTGGACTCTCACCATCAGTGAACCACGGAGCAGATAGAGACAAGAGTGAATGTCCTTGCTGCATCAAGCTCAGAGCTGGCAGGAGCACGACTGCCACTGAGATGCAGCAGGGACTTGGGCATTGTCCCTGTGGAGAGATGACAGCTGTCCTGTACAGGTGTCCAGCTCCATGTGTCTTCCTGGCACTGTGGGATGAGCTTGGTCAGGGCTCTTCATCTGGAACCCAGAACATGAAGGAGCATGTGGGAGCAAAGTATAGTAGGGAGAAGGGACCCAGACAGCACCTGGTTGTGCTGATAGTCCTTGAGGCTGGATGAACTTTTGCCATGAGACATTTGAGATGTTCTTACAGTTCTGACAGAATTATAATCTGTGGAAAAATACGATCTACATTATATAGTTAGGAATCTATTTTCTGCAGCAGGATGAATTTTCCATCTGGCACTCAACTGATTGGTGATAGTTAAGAGAGAAGGGAGAGTTGTGCTTTACACCCAATGTCTAGGTCATCTCGAAATAAATGAACCTCTGTCTGCTCCTGTCTTGGGGCAGCGCCTTGCAGTTCACACTAAAGAGTCTGGATCAATCCTGTTGGAATTGTGTTTTTTTGTTACAAGGAGCCTGGATGTGGGTGCTGTTATGTTAGTCTGGTTGTTGTCAAGCTCTGAGCCTGGATGATGGTGAACTGTGTTGTTTTGGGTCCACTTCACATGAGTGCAGCACATTGGTCTTAGAGGCTTGCTCTGGGGAGTAAGTCCACCCCACTGTGCTGCAGCATGCTTTCAACTCCATGAAAACAGCCCCTTCCTCACTCTAGCTCTGGAATAACAAGGCAGTTTTAGGAGGCCGTGATCTGGCTGGGATTAGGAAGACAGGTGAAGTAACACAGGTGATAAATGACCGGCTGGGAATTGGCCAGGCGGTTGGTGTTATCCGACCAGCCCCACCAGGCTGAGCAAATAAACAGGCTGTAGCTCCAGCCTAGCTCAAAGGGTGAAGGATAGTAACAGATGCAAAACGTAATATATATGAATATATGTCCCTTATCACCTGTGGCAAGTGAGAGCTGGGTAAATAAATTATAAATAAAGTGAGAGCTTGCTGACTGAGCCTTCTGAAACAGCCGTTTGGGTTTATGTAGTTTCAAGGCTTGGTTTCACCCCCTGCCCCTGGGCTGGGAGTTCCTGCCTCGGCTCAGGCTGTCTGAGCAGTGTGCGCTGGCCCCGCTTGCCACCTCCTGCTGATGGAGCCAAGCACTTTTAGATGCCTGCTAACGGGTTTGCGCTGGATGTTAGGACTGACTTCACACTGGAGGAGACCAAGAGCATCCGCAGGCTTCCTTTCGTGAGCCTGAATACGGTGGCAAAATCCCCTTTTCCTGAGCTTTCCCAGATCTTGATGTTGATGAGCTCCATGCGGGTAAACCCAGTTCTCCTGGCTCTGCAGATCTGCTTGTACCGCACTGCCCTGCAGTACAGAGTGATAGTGGCCAGGCCTCGATCTCTGGCCACGTACCTGGATGGAAAGAAAAGTCTCTGCTAAAACTAGTTTTCCTAACAAAAATAGGAATCTCAGCTTCCCAAGAACAATCTCTGAGTTTCCTGGCAAGGAGTGGAAGGCTTGAAAGTTTAGATGTTAAATAGTGTTTGGCTGCTGCTGCTCCTTGTTTGGGCCAGGATGGCCAGTTCCTACCTTGTTCCTACCACGTGTTCCCGTGTCTGTGTGTCCTGGACTGTTCTTGGGGCAGGAAATAGGAGCCTGTTGGGTGCTGGCCTGGACTGCAGTGACATGAGCAGCGTGTGGGTGTCTTACAGGCAGCTGCTGGGCTCCCAAGGGAAACTCATGAAGTCTGGGTTGTCCTGCTCTTTTTCAAGGGTCCTTGGCTCCAGTGGTGCTGGTCAAAACTAATCCAGGTCCAGGAAACTGGAGCCTCCCGAAAGCAAATGTCACTTGGCTGGGGAGCAGATGCCCGATCCAGGCTCTGGGATTGCTAACAGAGGACTTTCTGCAGCAGCAAGGAGCTCAGTGAAGCTTTATTTGCTTTAGCCAATGGGACCTACTGGCCTTCTCAAGTCAGGCAGGAATCTTCCCCCTTTCCTCGTTTTCCTCAGGACCTTCTAATATTTGAGAACAACATTCCTAAAACACAGGGAGAGTTTTGCTTGGGAAGGAACATGCAACCATCTCTCCCAGTCCTGTGTGGGCTCTCCCTGTGCTCCAGCAGCTCCTCCAGCCTGGACCTCCTCCAGATGCCCTGAGGCTCTGTGCTGTGGTGGCACCTCGGGAGCCACCAGATGACACAGACTCGGGACCAGAGGGGACTGCAGGGGGACTGCAAAGGCAAAGCCGCCTGAATACCCCAAAGCCACACATTAGGGTTGTTTTTCTTCCAGATTTGAATGTCTTCCACACGGGTCAGCACCGTAGGCCATTAAGTGCTGGGATGCAGGGGAGAGCTTGGGGAGGCAGCAGGGGCTGCAGCTCGGGTTTCCCCCTCCCCTGTGGCCACATTCACCTCGGTGGCCGTGCTGGTGATGGGATGCACCGCATCTCACTGAGGGCTCTTAGCGGCCCCAGGCACCGGAGTAAGCCTGGGTTTCTCCCCCTTCCAGCTCCCACCAGGGAGAGCAGGCGGCGAGTTCTGCCCCAGCACCCGAGCTCGTGTCTCGGTCTTTCTGTGTCTCTCTCCACTCCATCGTCTCCGTGCTCCAGCATCTCTGCTTTCCCTGGAACTAATCCTGGCACCTGTGAGCCCCATGCCTGCCAGGAGCTGTGGCATGAACTTCGGAAAGGGGAGGCTGTGTTTTTCCTGCCATCTGATATATCACCCTTTCTGCACTGCTCATCTTCCTTCCTTGTAATCACGACTCTTAGTAGAGGGACTGGATGCATATTTGTGTTTTTTAACTCCATTGCAGTTTACTCTTGTGAACGGACCATAGTTTTGCCCATCTCTCAGCTGCTCTGGATGGGCTCAAGGCTCTGTGCATGGTAGGGAGCATGTGTGGGGATTGTCAGAGCCCGTCAGCTTCCTTGGACAAATGCTTCCCCCAAAGCTGTCATCAAAGGGGCTGTGAGGAAGCTCTGTCCTATGTGATCTCCGAGCCAGGGGTTAAGTGCACGACAAACCCTAGTAAAGGGCTTGGAAGTGAAGGGCACTTCCTGTAGCCCCTACGCACAACTGGAATGTCTCAAATAGACACGGTCCTGCTCTTGCCTTGACTGGTCATTTCCAGCCTGCTCCAAACCCATAGAAAAGTCATAAAAAATGTTTGCAGCATCTGCTTGGGATGAGAAAAGCTCAAGCACTCACGTCTTCCCCCCTGCATCTCAGCCATGGGAGGACTGGGCTCCCAGACCGGCTCCGAGGACACAGCACTAGCGGAGAGCCGCGTTCTCCACCGGCTTCCAGGAATGCTGTGCTCAACCTCTCCCACTAGGCAAGTCGAAGCAGTCATATGTTTAGGGGAAGAATTGGATTTGCCTTGTAATCTAATCAATGTTAAATCACAATAATTCTGGCTCTGAGGCTCTATGTTTAAAGTGCAGCTAGTCTCCAGGGACCATCAGAGTTATTTAATCTAATGAAATCACCATTACCGTCTAACGAGGGTGCACCACAGGGATGCCTTTGCAGCGAAAGAAAGCAATGGTTAAATAATTGGCAGCCAGGACTGAATCTTCGGTAAACAGGCAGGACGGCAGTGAAGTCGAGGGTTTTACCCCCTAGGAACCAGGAGCTCTTTCAGTGCCTCCCTCTGACGTCTTTTTAGTCAATAGTAGCTGTCATTTGCCAAGGCAGATTAGTGGCAAATGTGTGTCCTCTGCAGAGCTGGTCCATCCCAAGGGAACCCGGGGGACATGCAGGCTGCAGGGGACATGTGGGCATCCCTCCATCCCCCAGAGGTTGTTAGGAGGCAACTGTTCATAAAAGCAGGGGTTTGCATTGCATTGCGGTTGCTCCCTGGCATTGCTCTCTGTCCTCTGCTTTCACTCTCTGTGCTGCCCAGCATCATCTGCCATGGCCTGGGTCTCCAGCCCACAGTGTCCTTTGGGGCAAAGGTGGGAATAATTTCTCCAATCAGGAGTTATGCTTTTTAACCCACCTTTGTATTTCCTTTGCATTGCAATTTGCTGTGCTGATTCCAACAGGTTGTTCTCAGCACTGGCTTGGCTTGGGCTGTTTTGTCTGCTGGGTTTTAAATGTTTTTCCCCAAAATCTGCATTACTTTTTTTTTTTTTTTCCCATTAGGTAGTTTTTCCTTATCTCCTTCCCAGAGAGAGATAGGACCTGTTCTAGCTTAGATTTCCCCCGCTGGCTTCACAGCAATTTCTGAGCCACTATTCAATTCACTCATTACAGAGCCAGCTGATCCCTATTGAGCCAGCTACTTTCCTACACGCTGAACTTCTTGTATTTAAATATATCGGAGTTGCAGCAGCAGCAGGCAGGGATGCTGTGGCTGTCAAATACCAGCGTGGCTGTAGCTCATATAACAGGGAGAGTGCTCCTTCCCTGTAGCGTGTGCTTCAATTTCCCATTATTACTTCTTTAATAGGGCTGATACTAACTACACATTGCTCATTTGCTGCTAAAATGGGAAGCATTAGAGCAAGAAGCGGCAATTACCTTCTGTGCCGTGTGGCATGTGAACCCGAGGTGCGGCCCACCACGAGAAGAGGGCTGAAACCTGTCTTTTAAGAGCAAATGCGTGCGAGCTGCAAGCTGGGATGGAAGTGATATATCTCCGAGTCTATCCAGCATCTTCCAGAGAGAAATTCGGACCGTGCGGTGTCTGTGCTGGGAGCTTCACTGGGCTTGAACCAGGTGGTTGATGGTCTGGCCAGGCAGGGATGTGCCTGGCCAGACCCGACGTGGACAGGCTGCAGTGCTGCCCCTGTGGCTGAGCTATCTGGGGACACATTCCCGGTCTGGGAAGCATCTGGATATTTGCTGTCCTAGTGCACTGGCTTCTCCCCAGGAAAACTGTTTCCAGAATGAAAAAAAAAAGGCATATCTGATAATCTAATGACATTAAGTGCTCTTAAAAGCCTGTCTGAGCTGCAGAAGTTAGTGTGGCAGAGGTCTCTGTGGGAGCTGATGCAGCAGGATTGGAATATTCCTCTTCAGCAGAGGCACTAGGTCAAAAATCTGCTTTTTGGGGAGCCTCTTACGAGTTTTGCCCTTCCTGGCTGTGCAACCCGCTGGCCATGCCATACTCCTCAGTCCCTGCACCGCAGCTAGTTGCTGAACAGAGAGGCTGGTGTGGCCAAGGTCATCTCCTCCAACTTTCCCACCATAAAATTTGCCCTAATGTTAAAGCTCTTGTGATAGACCAGACCAGATCGAGGTGGCCTGTGCCCTTTACAATGAGCCATAAGCAGCTGATGTTTGCTGTGAACACAAAGCTTTAGTCATTTCAAGGCTCTCAGATGCCAATCTGTGAAGGGTCCTGGGCACAGGGGATATGTCCCACAAGCAGGCACAGAGCACCCAGGGCAGACTGACTCTGGCTGTGATATTTCCTACAGATGCTGACTCTGTAGTCGGTGATTCAGACTAGCAATTTCAAGCTCTTGTGTGTTTTTTGTCTTTCATGTGAGGTTGTGATGGTGACTTCTGATGAGACATGGCTGGTCTGTGGATGACCACCAGCACCCTCAGCCTTGGCAGGAGACTACATGGTTGGAGTTAATTGTTGTGCCATGAGGATTCAGTCCAGTTAGCAGAGCTGAGGATGGGTTTCAGGATGAAGGAAGATGAGCCTCAACAGTGGGCAGACTCAAGAGCCCTATGCCTCAGGAGACCCAAGGTGGCCCTGAAGGTGGGAAGCCACGTGCTGGGAGCCACCATTGCTCAACGTGGCTTGGTTGAGCCTTTGGCTACAAGCCCTCTTGGCCTGGGTGGACACAGTTCATGGTGTAGGAGGCAGCATGGGGTGTAGGCAGGGCCGGTGTGATAATGAGCCACTCTCCACATCGCTCTTCCCGAAGGATGACTCTGCAGTGCCAGCTCTGATGTCTGTGTTCATTATGCACCTCCCTTCCATGGGGCCTTCATTATTTGCCCGCTATCTGGTGTCATTAAGATATCAAGTTCATTTAGGTACATCCACATTGGCAGTTTAATTATGTCTGGGTACCACTCGGTATTTTATTCATGGACTATCTCGGGGCGGTTGTCAGGCACAAGCCCAGGAGATAAAGGTTCGGTGGCTGTCGAATGCTAATGTCCTGCTGGTTCCCTTTTGACAAATACACATGCCAGTTATTACCAAACTGATTATTTCATTCATTAACACTCCATACATCAGCTCCCTTCACCCGCTATTATTGTATACATTCATCTTTTCATAAACAATTACCTGACAAGGTTGGGACAGGCAAGTCTTGGGGAATTGATGCTCTCATGGGAATCTCCTGGCTCGGGTTAGTAACAAGGTGCCACGTGTGTGTGGAGTGGCCCTGTTGGCGTGATCACATCATTAATCAAATTAGGGACAATAGCGCGTCACATGTGTGCCGTGCTTCTAAACAATACCAGACCCATTTCCCTTGCACTGGGGGCTTGGCACGTTGGTCTCTTTCCAGTTTATGATGGCCAGGGACATGAAATGCAAGCCAGGGGACCCCAGTGGGAAGGCTTGGAAAGCAAGCCCCTTAAAGACCGTGTGGCCGGACCCTGCCCTGCATTTCTCCTCTGCCTTTCTCCTTGTATTGTTTTTATTTTCACAAAAAGTATTTGCATGAGAACAGGTTCTTTGTTTATTGTTTGCGCCTTTTTTTTTTTTTTTTTCTGGCTTCCTCCTATTGCTTTCCCGGATCTGTAACCCTCCCTGACAACATTAGCAGGGGTGGTGGGAATGGCTAAGACAACATGAACATCCAACCATCTAGGGAACAAAACCTCATAGGTCTTGCTATGTACCTAGGTCATGGAGAAAACAAAAATACAGGGAAACACAAACAGTAAAAAATAACCAAACCCAGGAACTAAGTGTTTCCCGCAACTTTTTTAGAGGTTGCAGTGAAACAACAGGGAGGACCAGTGATGTTACTTGCCCAGCTGCAGATAATAGATCTTGCAGTGCAGATCTGCAACACGTATTGTCCCATAGTACAACACCAGTCCCCCGTTACGTGCTAGCTGGGGCATCTGCTTCATCCTGCTATAGGTGGGAATGGGATTGGGCTGGAGGAGAGAGCAGCAGTCCTGGGCCCAGCACCTCTTGATTGATCCTATCCTTCACCAGTTGCTTCCACCACCTCTCTGAGCACCATGGCAGGAGTCAAAACTGGAGCTGAGTTTTCCTTGAACATGCTGTTTGATGCTCCAGTTTGTTCTTGGTCTTCCCTTTATTTCTTAAAATTAGTTCTAGCCTCAAATGTTCCCACCAGAAGGCTCATTCTCTTGGATGCTTATAAGGAGCAGCTGCAGGAGGCCACCAGCACAGCCAAAATCAATTTAGATTTTCACTCAAGCAGACCTGCTTGGCAAGTAATGCTTCAGGGGTCACACTTCTGCACTACTCTGCACAGGATTTGCAAACTAAATAAAGGATCTGAGTGAGATTTAAGTGCCTAACTCCCTTAGGCCCCTTTGAAAAAGCCCCATTGGAACAACTAAGGAGCTTGTTCTGCTTTTGCTGGGAGCATTAATCCTCCTTGCTATCTTTAGGACTCTCTTTGATCACACTTCAAAATCTTCCTCTCTAGGGACTCTGAACGTGATTTTCAAAGTGTCTAAAGAGCATAAGTCTTGCTGCTTTTCAGGGATACTTAGGTTCCCAAAGCAATTCTTATTTGAAAATCTCATCCACACTACCCCAAACTGGGCTAAAGAAGTCCCACCTGGCCCATTTGCACCTGCTGCAAGGCGGATCTGCATGCGCCAAGCACTGAATGGTGCTCATCTCTTCTGATGTCGTGGTTTTGAAATTCCCACCACTGCCAAATATGTCAATATTAGCCCATTTTTCCTGCATTTTCGCTTGGGAGCACCATGAAAGAAGGTATCTATCTCCTTCAGGAACTGCTCCTTGCTTCTGTTGTATGACAGCAGCATCTCCTTGCGCATCTTAGCCTGGGTCTTGTCCTCTTTTAGGATACTGAGGAGTGAAGGAAGAGGGCTATCTGACTGAGCAGCATCCACCTTGAAAAGCCTTTAGCAGGGCAGCCCTTAAAATGAGAGGTGATGGGTCATATTGCAGGAGCCCTTCTGGATTCTCCAGCCCACTGCAGTACACTGCTGAGTGAAGAAGGAGAGAATTTATTGGCTTGGATCCAAATGACTCAAATTGACTCATAAGACCAAGGTCATTACTTGGTTTTATTTTCATCTGTTCATACTTCAGAGCACATCTTCCCTTTTTTTTTTATAGTAAGGAGCTGGATTCACACTTAGGAAGTCTTGATGTCATGCTGTCACCAATCAATAGTGTCTGTGTCTCTTCTGCTGCCCCCGAGTGAAGGTTATACAAGCTGGCCTTGAAATGGACATTGAGCACTCTTCTTCCTTGGGCTAATGTACAATTTACTCTCGAAATTTAGCTCTGCTACCAACCAAACCTTCCTGAAATATGTAAGATGACTTTGTCAGATAGAAGGTTAGATAGTGATGCATTCCCTGGAAGGAGGGTGCAGTAGCTGAGCAAAGAAAATAGCTTTTAATGCGTGAACTTTTGAGCTGTGGCTAAAATCCTTTAATAGACTGTAGGTTTGGAGGAGGTCAGAGCACGGCTGCTCTGCACAGTTTCTTCTGCACTCGCTCCTACCTTGGCCAGAATTTGCAAACCAGGCGACGAAGAATCTTTTTAAGCTTTCTATTTCTGGGAGACTTTTGCCCTCTTTGCACTTGACTGCTTTGCTCCAGGGGTGAAAGCAGGGAGCCCTTTAGTAGCTATTAAAGTTTCATCTAGCAAAGGGACAAAGAATTGGCACTGGAAGTGTGAAGAATAATGGCAAGGGTAAACTTAGGTGATTCCATATGTTTTAGATCATAGCCTGTGGTCAGTGTCTCTTTATAATACAGATAAAGGATTTTTGGGGCTGTGCAGCAATAGAAAACATACGATGATATGTATATATATAAAGGAGTCGCTTCTCAGCATCATTAAAGAAAGAACATCTTTTCTCTGAAGGAGGAATCCTTGAAATGTTTGGCTCTATCATAAAGCTGTCCACTGATGAGTATGGGCACACACACACGAAGCATCTCCAGCAGTAAAGGGCACATCACAGTATTTCTGAAGGTTGCAGATAGGAATGGAGTTGCTTAGGGCTCCAGAATGGTATCTTGGAGGACGGATCCATTGGTCTTGATGAGATCGTGACTTGTAAGAACTCATATTGCTCTGTCAAGGAGCCACGTGGTCAAGAAAGTTGGCATTTTTCCCTGCAGAGAAGGGAGAAAGCCATGTCCCCAGCCACTGAGACACCCCACTGCTTGTGCCCGCTAACCAGGAGGGACCAGGAGTGGCCAAAACCGCTTCATTCAGTGGTTTCATGTTTCCGTCTACCCTGAAGAGAGTGTTTCTTCCCCTCTCATCTGAATCTTCTCAAAGCTTCTTTCCCCCTTTCTGCTTCCTGAGCTGATTCCTCTCCCCTGCCCTCCTACATGACTCCCACATCCCCAGTAAGCAATAGACTCTCCCTTTTCTCCCTCAAACAGTAAAATCCCCCTTTCCAGGCCTTTTCCAGATGAGATAATCACAACTGGCGGTGCCACAGTAGCTGCATGAGGCACCTAATTCTTATTTTCATGGGATAACTATAATGTGCCAGGAAGTTTCCTGGGTTAATTCCTTCACATGAAGAATGTGTGTGCTTATGCGAGGGTGCATGTTTGAGAGTGTACGCGTGCGCTTGTGCCAAAGAAAAATGAGCCAGACAGGGAAAACAAGCAAATTGCATTATACATTGCAGGCAATAACGTAGCTCCCAGGGGACAGAGCTAATATAGTGAAAGACAAAGACACAGTAGACTTCACTGGTCTGGGCTTTGCTTGTGGGTTTCCTGGAATTAGTCTTGATTTCCACCGGTGCTAGCAGCAAATAAGACCTCAGAGCTCATAGGAGGACAGGACGGGATACAGGGGCTGTGATAGAGATGGGCATCATTCTGCTCTGGAGCAGCTATAACACTCAGTGCTGTTAGCTAAGGAGGCATTCGTGATGTGCTCCGGAGTCCAGCAGAATGAGGGATGCAGATTATTAGAGATCTGGCTGTGATTTTTGTGGTTTGGAAGGGCTCTGCTGCTGTCTGCAAGCCTTTGTCCAGGGACTGATATTAATTTTCGTTCCCGTTCAGGGGTCAGCACTTCTGCATAGCACGTCAGTCCATGGGTCATAGGGGTTATTATCTTTGGCGGCAAAAGTGGAAGAGATTCCTTGACTTCTATGTGCAGAAGGAGACATGAGGATTAAACAGTTTGTGTTGGGCCTGCAGGGTGCAGGGTGCTTGCAGAGGCCCAGCACGGCTCCTTGTCCTGCATGGAGCCACTTGTGAGTCGCCTGGCAGATGGGCTGCACAGTAGAGGCTGTGTGAGCTGGATAGTGCACACTGAAGGAGCTTTGGAAAACAAATCTCCACTCGTTTTTTGGAAAATCTCAGCCCAGATGTGTTCCTGATGCCTCCTCAAAACACCCTCCATAGAGGCAGCTCATGCCTTGAGATCGCTTTCCTTCACAGAATCCTTACCTTACCTTACCTCTTGCCTCCTTTTTCTCTTTTCTCCTTCTCTTTCTTTTCTTTCTTTCCTTCTTTCTTTCCTTCCTTTCCTTCCTTCTTTCCTTCTTTCCTTCCCTCTTTCCCTCTTCCTTTCTTCCTCTCTCTCTCTCTTCTTCTTTCTCTTTCTTTCTCTTTCTTTCTTTCTTTCTTTCTTTCTTTCTTTCTTTCTTTCTTTATTTCTTTATTTCTTTCTTTCTTCTCTCTCTCCTTCACTCTGTCTTTTTCTTCCTTTCTGCGTGTTTTTATCTTCCTTTCTGCCTTTCTTAGACTTCAGCAAATTCCAGGAAGGCATCAGTTGTCTTTAACACCCAAAGGGAAAATCGAAGGGAAAGCTTCAATTACTCGTATGAAAAATGAGTCTCCTAACCGAGGTCTATCCATTTGCTAGTTGTGCTTGTTTTAAAACTGAATTATGGAGACGGCACATTTTTCTGGAGACAAATGCATTAATTTTTCTCAAAACAGACAAGAGGGAAGCAGAGGGAAAATAAGATAATAAGAGTTCCCACAGTGATTTATATGCCTTTGTGAAAGTAATGGGGGCAGACGGCAGAGCGCACTAGCAGCCCTGGGGGAAGGGGCAGGGAGGAGGTGGCAGGGACGACTGCACAGAAAACTGCCAGAAGTCCAAGTAAGATTGTTGTTTTTAGATGATATGAGATCACGTTATGTCTTGAGCTGGTTTGAAAAATGTCCCTCTGTATATACACATATACACACAGAAAATACATGCCATATGATGCACTTAAAATCAGCCCTGGCTATACTGTTTAAACAGGAAAGGATCGTGTTTCTGGCCAACCTCTCCCCAGTCCTTCCTCCTTTAACGAAGGATAAACTGGGACCTTTAGCAAACAAAGCGTCGGCTACGACTTTTTAACAGACTTGCTCTTGCATTTATTTATAGAGGGCAGCAAGGCCCCTCCACAGGGCTGGGCGCTCCTGCACATCTGGGCAGCTGCTGTGCAGGGCACCAGGGCAGCCGCCGCATCCCTCGGCCCCTCTCCAGGCCTGGCATCAGGGCCTGGGGCCGCTGAAACATTTTATTTTGTGCCCCTAAGGGCACATTTTAGGACTTTGCTGAAGTTTTTTCCACTGGAGTAAAACCTGGGGTTGCTTTTTCCTTTTTCTCTGTCTACTTTGTTTTAATTCATCTGCTAAAAGTGATGCTGCATTGGGATTCTTTGTTGCCCATTAGAATTGTTTTACAAAATTGGATCATTTACATACTATACTGATTAAAGTGTATTTCTTGTTTCTGTGTCTTACTGTAGAGGATATTAAAAAAAAAAAAACTAATACCAATCTCTTTTTACCATGAATTTATGCAATGCATTTTTAAAATCTGCAACTATTTCTGAAATTAAACATCATGAGTAGCAACTCCTTGAAAATTCTTAGTGGCAACTGGCATATTCTCACAAAATTGTACAATTTTACAGTGTAAAGATTTCTGGTGAGAATGGAAAAGCTCCAGAAAGATTCCTAAGTGATTTTAGTCCACGCTTTCTGATGAGTGGAAGCCCCAGGAAGCAGGTTCGGAAGGTCAAGGGGTGCCAGGGTGGTGGTACTTGGTCTGATGTTTCTCTTTTATTATTTATGGGAATGATTCAGTGAATTCCTGTTCCCCATTGGCATCAGAGCAGCCTGATACAACCGGGACTGGAAGTGATGCTCTAAAGTCAAACCTCGGGCTCTTCCCGGGCAGATGGCTAATTGTGCGGTTCCATTTATTTGCCTAATGCAAATCACATCCCATTTGCCCCTAACTACGGGGGAACCAGGTTCCTGTTTATTTGGCTAAGAGAAGGGCTGCAATTTCCCTGCCCGCTGCGACGCCTGTGCGACATTAGCCCTGCAGCAAAGGGGCCTTTGCAGCCCTCACTGAAGCACCGTGGCGCCACACAGGGTCCCCCGATCAAGGAAAAAACTCTTTTTTTTAATTAATTTTATGAGGGTTGTGTCATTAAGACAGCATTACAGCGATGGCCGCAGCGGGAGCTGCTGGTGGGTGCAGTGGAGCAATGCTGAGAACCACGGAGAGGAAACCCTGGAGGTTCTGACCCATTGCAGTCCTGCCTTTATGGCTCCAGGAGACCTGTGTTCAGGGAGGTCATTTCCTCTGGATCCAGTTTTGGGGGCTCATCGCCTCTGACTTGGTGCCCCCGGCTTCTCCTGGCCCAGCCAGTAGCCCTGGGTTGTCCGAGATGTTCACTTGCTCTTCCCAAGTGGATCTAAGGGAAGTCTGCTGAGATTTTTCCACAGATTCATGAGTTTTCAAAGGAGAAATTTGCATATTAATAAGAAGCTGTTCAGACTGATTGGCTTAATGTGTTTGGGGCGAGTATAATTAAATGTCAAGGGAAATATATCATGGAGTAATGAAGCCAAAGCTAATTTATCAAAAAATGAGGTCTAGAGAGTGTGCAAGAGACATTTCAAATAATAAACTGTTCTTTAACCTTCCTCTTTAAGGTGATTTGTTTAGTCAAGGCTGAAATGTTTGGTCTTTACTGGTCCTGTGGTCCAAGAGAAGTGGATTTTGGTGTGGGGGATTTTTTTTCATGTACGAAACCTTCTGGCACTGCATCCAGCCAGGATGATGCCATCAAGAAGCTTGATGTGAGCAGAGAGAAGGGACGATGCAGGCTCTGGTGCCCATAAACTGATGTGGGCTCAGCCAGCAGCGCTTGGAGGATGTTGGGGAGGATTTGCACGGGCAACACTTGCCAGGTGCCCTTAGGAGCAGCCTTGGGGGTTAATTGTAGCAGCGTTAATGTGGACCAAATCAGGATGGCAATGCAGATCCCCAAACCAGCTAACCCGGTGTTATAGTCAAGGAGGACTCAGGTCTGGCTTGCTGGCCACATTGGTCCTTACAGATGCTTCTCCATCACTCTGCACAGTGAGGAGAGTTTGTAAAATCCTTTCCCGCAGCATCAGCAGGCAGGGACCCACCAGCACACAGAACTCGTGGTACTTCAAGCACATGATGAATCCATCGGATCACTGATTTTCATCCCTCTCCTGCGTAAAGAAATCCCATGTAAAGGGAAAAGGCAGGCCAAGACACAGCAAAAGACTTGTGCTGGCTGGAAGATTGTCATTCGGCATAACGAAGCACAATGGGAATCAACAGGTTGCAGAATGATGGAAGAGAGCCAAATGAGGGTCCATTTTCATTAGGCAGGACGGCAGTTAAAATATAAAGTGGCATCAAAAGGCTAACAGAACCATCCACCAGTTGCATGGATTTATCCAAGCAAATCCATCGGTGAAATTAGAAATCACTTTGCATTTGGGAGTTACATTAGAAATACGATGAAATCACAGCAGACCTCATTTACAGCCTTGTAAGGACTAGCTGTTGCTCTGTTTATTCAGCTGATCACTCATGCTCCAGCTTTGCCTGCTCGTAGGATGATGTTAGATTTGGGTAGAAAAGCCTCCTCTGCCATCACTTTTTCCAGGTGACCCAGCCAATGGAGAGATCCCTACAGTGTCAATCATGGCTGATCAGAAGGTCTGCTTGGCCACTGCCAAAGGAGATGAGTGCTGGATTCTGGTCTGACGATCAGGAGCAGGGTTTGTCCTCCCTGGAGCAAGGCCTATCCCAAAAGCTGAGGGAAAAAATTCCCGTTGGGAATGTGCCTTCAGAAGGACTCATAGAGCTGGGTTAAACAGCAGTCTGTGGCCAAGGCCATGGGAGACCATCACAGGCCTCCCCTGCTGCACAGGTGGTGCTGATGAAGCCGAAGAACATGGTGGTGATCCCCAACCAAGAGCAGGGAAATCTCCTTTGGTGTTGTCCCCGTTCTGTTACGAAGGATGGAGATGTGGCACTGGGAGTCTGCGGCCATCCAGGCTCTAGGGTCACCTGCGTCTGGCCTGTGGGTGTCTCACAAAAGGATTCTCCAGCAAAGTCACCGGGCAGGAGTTGACAGCACTTCTGGAAGGAGGCAGAAACATAGCACGGAGACTTCTGTTTTATTTTTCTTTTGTCACTGGGAAAAACAACTGCAAAACGCCGCTTTTCCAGCCCGTGGCTGCTCAGCCTGGAGGAAGCGCTCGTGCCATCCTGTGATTGCCTAAGCTCAAATGAGTTTCTTGTTCCACAAAAGAAAATCAATGGCCCGCGCAGCTAATGGCAGGCAAGAGTTCCTCCTTGTCGATAGCACTTAGGTGCTGACGGTCTCCGGGAGGTGCCAAGACGGAGCTTCCCAGCACCGCTGCCTGGCGGGAGCTGCTCCATGCGGTCCCCATTCCCCGAGCAGTTGCCCATGTGGCCCCTTGGCTGCACCGGCAAGAGCTCCGTTAAACAGGAGCCTGCCGGGAGGCTCCCTCATCGCCAGGCACTCTGGTTACTGCGTCCTCGGAGAAGCGGTCCTCACCATCAATAATTAATCAGAGCAATTAGGCCGAGGGCTCACGCTCTGTAATTAGCTCTTCTCCATGCAATCTCCTTTCCCGTCCATCATGCGTCCCGGCGGGTTTGGTTTGCAGCTCCCATTGATGGGGGCAGCAGGAGCAAAACTCCTGCCCTCCTGCATCGCGAGCAGCTTGGGCAACTTGCAACCCAGGGCAGATGGTGACCGCGGTGGGATGCGGGCAGCACCACAGCACATCTCTAAAGGGAAGGCAAAGGACCTCCCATCATGGTGTTGAGCATCTCCAATGGGCCTGCAGATGTTTTCGAAGGACCTGCTCAGGTCCTTTAAGGCAACAAAGTGCTTCCCACCTCCATGTCCTGGGAAAATTTGCCATTGTTGCGCTAAATTAAGGACACACCATCCAGGCCGAGTTGCTTCTGCTTGAAACTGCAGCCAAGGCCCTCACGGCAAGGACGATGCTGCTGCTCATGCACCTGCCTCCCTGCAGCACGTGGCTCCGTGACGTGGACCAGCCCCACGGGCAGGGATGTGTGCCTGGAGTGACACACTTGCTCGCTCAGTGCCAGGCTCTCAGGGGGCAGAAGGGAAAGAAGTGACACGTGTTGTCTGGAAGATGCTGCATCTTCCAGCCTGGTGCAAGGCCACGTGTTGTTCCTGCTCTTCCTGCGCGGGCCACGTGCCTGGGCTCTGGAAAGAGCGCATCCCGCTGCCGAGGTGCTTATCCGTGGGCAAACACGGCCCGTGCTCTGCAGCGCTGCTCCGATGGCTTCCCAGCCCCTGGGTGCCCGGCGCCGAGCAGGGCCGGGCTGCTGGCGCTGCTTTGCAAGAGGCTGAAGTGGGTAAAAGCCCCGGTACCGCAGAGCAGCGGAGCCTGCTGCCGCAGCACATGGGTTACGGGACTTGGCAGCACGTTGCAGAGAAGGGAAAAAGCTGGGAGAGAATTGGGAATATTTGGGAGAGATGGGAGCAGGGTGGTGGCGCTAGGAGGAGGACGTCTCTTACCCCTGAGTTTTTTGTGAGGCGTTTGCACACTCTCCCATGCTTCATTTTCTCTACTCGCAGCCTTGCCATGATGGGAGGGCACAAATCAGGGCAAGGAGGGGGGTCTCTGCTGGCATCAGGTGCTGCCAGGCTCTGGGGACCGCAGCCCCTGCAGTCCTTTTTCACTCGAGCCAATTTGCAGGGAGCAGTTTGTAAAGGGACCGATTTTCCCTGGTGAGCCCTGCACAGTGTGGTGCAGCGGTGGGTGCTGGCAACTGGACGGGGGACCTCTTTGGAGGAGGGGACCTCAAGACCGGACAATTTGGATAATTTGCTCTTTGTCTGTATAACCAGTAGTGGTCTGGACTAATAAATCCTCTTGGTTTGCACAGCCTCAGAGCCCAGTGCCTCCAGGTTGGACACTGCGGGGCGACCAACACTGGCTCATGGGGACACCCCCAGAAGCAGCCACACTTTTGGGGTGGGAGGCCCCTCCTTGTGTTCCTATGGCTTGAGGGGTCTGAGGCTGCCTCATCCCTTGGCCATGAGGAGCCTCCTTTTGCCCCGGGCGAGGGCAGTATCCAGGGTGGTGAAGTTCTCCTGAACGTCAGTGGTCATTCCTGCATAGATCTCTGTACACAAGAGCGCACACTCCGATTTTTAACATAATTCAGCTCCCTCTTGGGGCTGAATGCACCCCTGGGTCTCGTCCCTCTGTGGTGCAGCCATCCCAGCTCCCTTCTGTTATTTGAAGAGGCTCAAGTGAGCATCGGGTTACTGATCCAGCAGAGGAGAGGAAGGAGCAAAGGGAGAGGGAGCTCTGCTGATAAGATGTTGCTTGACAGATACAGCCTGTAAACGGATGTCACTGGCCGCAGATGTAACGAGATCCATAAATACGGAGGATGGCTCGAATGCAGGCGGCCTCAGCACGCTGACCTCGGAGAGCCCCTTCAGTCCGGAGGGAGGCGAATGCCCCCGGCCAGCAGCGCCGCTTCCTGCTTCAGATATTCCCTCTGGATATCGCCTTGTATTTCATCCCTGCTGGGGTTTCCCAAGGACACCGTTGTTCCCTGAATTGCTGCCCTGTACCTCACTAGGACCACCAAAGGGGGACGGCCCATGGTATTGGGTGCGGGAGGAGAACACGTGTGTAGCCCCACACTGCCTGGGAGCGGTGATGGAGTGAGTGGGTTTGCTGCTTATCCCGAGCTGTGTCCACCACAATAAACCCAGCTTTGTCTCAGGATGGATAGAGGAGAAATCAGCATGAAAAACTACTGTTTTTGTGCGTGTTTTGTATTGAAATCCTCCTTGAATATTAGTGATAGTAAAAAAAAAAATGTATCCTGAAAACAACATCTTTAGCCGGATGCAGCGAGCCTGCCACAGGGACAGGGATTCACCAACCATTCCTGGAAGCAAAAATCATGGAGTCTGCTCACTGTTCATCAAAATGAACCATCCTGCTGGCAAATAATGACATCTTCCCATCCTCTGTGTCCAGCCAAGGGAGCAGAAATGTGGGCGATGCTATCCCAGGTGAACACACATCTTGCACCAATGATGACTGTATGCTTAACATATGCCTCGAGCAGAGGCAGAGGAAAACTTCTCCTCCATTGCATTCTCTTCTCAAGTGTGTAGATGTCTTCTGTGAGATGCCATCACCTTTGGAAATCACTCAGATTTCCCTGAATATTGCTGCTACCAGGAGAAAACGCTGCAAAAGCAGGATTGTTAGATGTGAGAGAGAGACATCATTGTCCAGGTCCTTTGGTGTCCCCTTATAGGGCCATTTCCCTCTCTTATTTTGCATGCATTTTGAATTCCCATCTGTATTCCTGCACTGTTTCTCCTTCAGTCTGTGCCTGGCAAAGAACTGGTGAGCCGGGCAGCGTTGGTGCCAAATTTGCAAGCCAAGTTCCATACATAAGCTAGAGCCCTGTTTGCAAGTTGAAACGCAGATCCAGATCCTGCCTGAGGTGCACCCAAAAGTGAGAATGATGCTGGCTGAGATCGCCCACTGGAGAACTGTGGAGATCAGATATCAGTAAAATGGGAGATCTTTAGCCCCAGAGAGCCTGGTCCAGGAGATGGGGTAATACCTCAAAGCCTGAACTTGGTCCCAGCTTAGTGACTTGCTTGAGAGCGTGCCTAAATATCTCCTGAAGTGGGGTCCCTTGCAGTCTCACTGACGGCTGTTATTGGGATTTGATATGGGAAGACAGAGTAGACAATTGGTGCCTTCTTAGGGCTGAGAATTACTGAGATATCAGCGCATTGCTGGTAGGTTTTTATAGCTTCAGACTCTTTGAACCTTCCCTTTCACAGCTGCTTCTCAGGTTGCTAGTGCAGGGGTGAAATTTGTTAATAAAAACCATGTCAGATCTCCAGGTGCAACATTAAACCATCGCCGTTTTCATCTCCTCCCAGTTTTTGTCAAGCCCTTCTCTGCGCAATGCTGCTAGCCTTCCTGGTAGGCGCACTGGGTCCCCGCGAGGTATAAAACCATCTGAGATGTGCAGTGAGGTTTTTCACTATTGCAGCAGAGCCTGCAGCTGATCTGGGTGTTCATTAGCCCTAATGAGCCAGCCTTGCACCTCCACCTCATGCTGGGTACCAAACACAGCACCAGGGCCACTATCTCCTTCCAGGCATGTCTTCAGTCATGGCCTCCAACAATGTAATGCTTGGGGGGGTTTCTTCTAGATGTCTGTGATCATTTTCCACATTCCTTTCAGCTTTCTCATTCCCACACTTGCCTTTTTTTTTTTTTCCTCCTTTTAATGCCAGGAATGTATCGCCTTCTTTATTGATTTCATCTGACATCTAAAGGAAGGCAAAGCGCATGCTCACGTAACTCAGACATGCCCTCACAGTCCATCAAAGAGCCTTCAGAGCCTCGCTATCTCTTTCAGGCCAGCACTAAGCCACTGATAGGAGGCACACCAGCCTAATAGGAGCCACAGGTTCAGATCTTAAAGGCAGCATTTCTTTTTAGTTAGCTAGATGTGGAAGCCACCAGTTGCAATAAGTTGGCATTTGCGCTGGAGCATCTTTCCTTTGAAGCTCTGGGGAGGAGAGAGGAGCCCCGAGGGAAGAAGACAGCTTGCTGTGGATGCAGTAGGTAGCAATGTGTGCCCGTAGGGGTGGGAGGCTGAATGAAGCCCTGGTGCTTGCTGTGTCTCCTTCTCCCCATCCTACTTCTTCTCCTGCTGGGAAGGCTCTGGTTTCTGCTGGCAGCCCCCTAGGAATGCCAGTTATGGGATGAAGCCTTTTCACAAGCCTGCAATTCAGCTCCAGGGCAGGAGAGCACCAGCGCCCAGCACTGTCACTGATGGGTTTATCAGTGGTGATGGAGGGGAGTCCCTACAGCTGGCACCTTGCAGGCATCCAGAAGCAAGCGATTTATCACCTCCTGCTCATATACCAGCTTGATTTGTCACTAACAGGCAGGTTTCATTTGGAGAGTTTCCAGTCCTCCCCATGCTCCCCATGGGAGCAGGTGAGGCCATAGCTTGCAGGAAAGGCTATTCCATGGGATTCAAAATGCACCAGTGTGATGCTGATGGGGGCTGCCCAGGGTGAGGTGGGAGATGAGGCTGGTCGCCATCCTGCCCCACGGCTCCGTTCCTGCTCTGCGTTGGCAGGGAAGGGCTTTGGCAGCAGAGACGGAGGCTCTGCCAGGACCCCGGGCACAGCTAAATGCATACAAGGGTGTCCTTGGGCACTGGTCATTGATCTGATGTGATCACTCTGAGAGGACATTTTGGCTCCTATTGAACATATGTTTTGGGCTGAGCTCTGCCTCTTGGCTCTTCCTTGCCGACCTCCTGCACAGATCCAGATCAATTCCTGTTGTCCTCCATGCTCTTTTCTATTGTGGCCGCTTTGATTCAAACAGAAGGGCACCATCACATTTCTGCTTTTCCCTCATGCAACCAGGCCATGCGGCTTGCAGGTCGCTCTACTCATGGGAGCTGGAGTTGCAGAAATGGGAGGTTCACAGTGTAATTTTGCAGGGGCAGTGGAAGAAAGCAAGCAGACAATGCCAGTTGCCATTACTGCAGTGGAAACAGTTTGCTTTGGAAAAAAACAGCCCTAGCTCTGTTTTGGCAATTGCTCTATGACATAATTGCTTTTGGTGACAGTGGACCTAAAGCTGCATGGAGCCAGAGGCAATAGCCACCCCCAGCAGCAGAGCTCAGCTTTGCTCCCCGCTCTGTGACTGCAGGTTTGTTGAGGGTGACCTGGCCCCAGGGCTGTTGCACCAGCCCAGCCCAGTGCCCAGCCCCATGGCAGTGCCCCCATGCCACCACAGTGCACTGCAGAGCCCTGCGTCACTCTACAACTCAAGGGTTGGAGGAATCGTGCAGCTGGACTCACCGGACACGAGTCTGGAGCAGGGTGCGAGTCCTTGGCACCCCTGCCTTGCGCTTGGCACCTTGCATTGACCAGGGCACCGTCAGGACGCTGCTGATGCCCACAGCACCGCGGAGAGGCGGTGGCAGGCAGCACCACTGCTCTTTGTGTCACGGGATTGGCATGTGGGGCTAGAGGTTCCTTTCAATACACTCAGCCTGGAGGGGCATATGATGAAAGAGCCAAGCCTGGAGTGCCAGGCAGAGACTGAGCTCTGTTTTCCGGCCCTGAGGGTGAGAGGAAGCTCATCACGCTCAACTTCAGGCATCAGAGGCTTGGCCTAAATGGGTTGGGTAGGCTCTTCCAACAGGTGGCCTAGGGTTACAGGCACCTTCAGACAGCAATTCATTACCTCCAAAAGCCATGAGGATGAACAGCCTTCTCAGGGGATCTGTGTAACCAGAACTTGCAGGGGTTAAAAGGAGACAGGGTGAGTTCTGCCTTCTAATACGTGATGGGGGCAGGTTTTACTAGAGGACAGAGACCAGCACGGAGCTGATGATAGCTGTAATCACAGCACTTTATTTATCACTCTGGGCTGGAGAGGCAGGAGTCCTGGGAAGAACTGCCTTTATCTTCTGACTTCAGCTTCCCTATGGGAGAGATCTGCACTAGATTTATGTGGGAAAGACCTTTCTGCAAGTCCATCCATGGCTGCTCCTCACTTGCACCCCGCAGGGGAGCTCAGGAGCTCCCAGGGCCAGGTAGTTTCAGCAGCTTGATTTGAAAAGCCAGCCCACCTCGAGTTTCCTGCACCCGGTGCCAGTGTGAGCTGGGACCTCTGTGAGAGAAGCACCCTGGCCCTGGGGCTTGTCTTGTCACCCCCACAAGAGCTCATTTCTTGCACAACTAGTGCTACATAGCTCAGCTTGCAGGTGGGGGGCAAAAAGGAAAAAACAAAGGAGCAGCAGTACAAATCACCTGTGGCAGATCAGCTGTTACAAACAATTTTCCAGCCCCTTGCAATGCCAGGGAGGGACCTGCTGAAGGCTGGTGGCCAACACCAGCAGCACGTGTCATTGCAGGAATTCTTGTAAGCTGAATGCTCAGAAACAGTTGACTTGGGTGCTCGGGCTTGTAAGAACTGAGCCTGACATGCAGTTTTGGTTTATGGACATAAAATGATGATCTTCTGAAAATTATGCTCTTGCTAAGAATGGGGACTTTAGGGAGGTGGAGTCTCTGGGGACTCAGATGTCCCGGTCTGAGGTTGAGCCAACATCGTGCTTGGCCAGGGAAACTTCAAAACTTCTGCAAGATTTTTACGGGTATCATTGTACGGTCAGAAAGGAACTGTAAAAGTAGTAATAAACAAGACGCCAAAGATCAATTCCTGTAGTGTCTGAGGACAGTCCCAGCTTTGCCTGTCTGGGGAGCTGGGGTAGGGTGAGGATGTTCTGGGACACTTGCAATGTGACATGAGGTGCTTCAGGCAGACGCCAAGCACTCACATGGCACCCCCAAAACCAGCATCACCTTGTGCATTGCTGGGACCTGCACACAGCTGGAGCACAGCACAAAATCACCATTAGCAGTGAGGCATTTGGGACAGCAGTTGGTGTAACTGGGCCTCTACCTCCGCACCTGGCGCCTATGGATTTGCTTGCAACAGCTCATAGGGAAGATGCTGAGTAAATCCCAACTGTTTCATTAACAGCCTGAACCCCTTGTCTGCTTTCCGGTGGTCCTGGCTGGCCGCAGAGAGCCTAGGAAGCATCTCTAAAGGAGAGCATGAGCTCATGCCCAGATACACCACTGAAAAGTACAGTCCTGTGAGCAGGAAAATGATGCTCCAAGGGGGAAAAGGATGCTCCAAGGGGGACAAATGGTAGCAGGGATAGGGGGGACCTTCGCAGGCACCCCAAGCATGACGTAGGCCACATGTGGGGTGTGCGCTGGCCTCCAGCAGCAGCCTTGCACACTAGGGTCACATCTGCACGTGGCCATTCCGGGGCCTCCCTGACACGGGGCCATCTCCGGTGCCGCAGGAGGGGAAAGTACAGACCTGAAAAAGGCCAAATACGAATGTGCATGCGTAGCCCAAATGCTCCCTTTGAGGAAAGTCTTCCTCTCCTATTAAGTAATTAAATAAAGCCCCGAGCTCTACTAAAATTAAAATAACAGCATCCATTTATTCTGGCAGGGCCCACTGGGTGACTGCTCTTGCCAAAAACATTTTTGTGGTTCTCATCTTTTCAAGTGGCTCTTTTGCAATAAAACCCAGATGCCATTAGTCTGGGGAGGCCCTCAGGCAACTGTTTACGTCCATGAAAGATGCCCTTTGTAATTAATTAATCTCCCAAAGCCGTGGTAGCACATTCCCGGTGGCTCCTGGTGCATTTTTTCCTGCCGACGCTGGCAGGAGAGGTGCACATTGATTCCTTGCTGCTGAAGAAAGCCTTTGTGTTTCAGGCTGCAGCCACCAAAGGGGTTAATCTCCTTGTCTGGAGGACACAGCGAGCTCAGACCCAAGCAGCAGCAGCTGACGTTTCAACTGCCAACAGGCAATTGGTTCCTGCCCCATGCAGACCCGCTCTGGGTTCCTGTTGGGAGGCCAGAGGTTCACCAATGGGGAGTAGATCTGTGCCATCCTACAGCACCCAAACAGGGTGCCACTGCTGCGCTCATTAAAGGGTCCCGTGTTAACAGATGGTGGCAATTAGCTGTGCTATCGGCGCAGCACGCTGCCTTGTGCCTAGACTCTGCTTCCACAGTGAAGGACTCGTACCTCCATGGATGATGACCCATCTGTCCTACTTCTGCCTCCATGGCTTTAGCATCTCTCCTTACCTCCTTCCCATCCTCTGGTTTCTAGATCTTGACAAAGTGTCCCCACTTGTGGCAGTGGTGCAGCTCAGGTCCAAGTGGCAAGACTGAAAAATGTCACTCCTTCTTTCTGTATGTGTCCCAAAACACTGCTTCTACTTCTGGTAGCATGCCAGAAGTGAGGGCATCCCCGAGAAGCCTGGCACGGGTCGCCCAGAGAGGCTGTAAAGTCTCCATACTTGGAGACATTTGAAAGCCATCTGGACAGGGTCCTGATCAGCTTCCTCTAGGTGAGCCTGCTGGATCAAGGCAGTGGGACTAGTTGAGCTCCTTTCCAACCTCAGTTGCCTGTCTTTCTGAGAGCACTCCTGCAGGCTGGGCAGGTCTCATCCTCAGCTCACCTGAACAGAGCTCATCCATATGGCCCTTGGTTGGATGGAGGTTTCCAAAGTACATTTTAGGAAAGGAGAAAGCAGCATTGGGCCACCTCTGCAGGCTTTTGAGGAAAAGCAGGCAGCAAGTCTCCAGCAGCCAGCCTGGCCATGGCTCATTGCAGAAAGCCTTGCCAGAAAGTTGAGGTCGCTTCCAGGACTAGTGTGGACTGGAGGGTCTGAACTGTTCTGGCAGAAAGCAGCAGTCTGCAGCATGGCTGTCTCCATCCAAGCTGCAAGCACACCAATGAGAAATGGGACCATGTGCACTCTGGATGTGCCTGATGCAAAAACTCCCTCAGGTTAAATGACTCATGCCTGCGTCTGTGGTTTCTCACCACTGAAGAGGACAGGCACAGCTAGACGTAACTCCCAACTGTGGAAGGGCAGCAGTTGTGCTTTGCTATTTCCCAGGAGCAGCAAAGACCCACATTTCCAAAGCTGGGTGGTGATTTGCACCTCCTCATGGTACAGGGGACATACTGGGGAAAGATCCAGTTCTGTCAGTCACTGTTTTCATACCTTGTTAAAAGGTAACTCAAAATCTAAGCACTTTCTCTTTTGCGTTCAAGTAGCCACAAATTTTCTGTCCTCACCTTCTCTTGACACTTTCTCTCTTCCTTTTCCTTCACTTTCTGCATCATAACTACATCATGAGGAGCCACCAAAGTCCAGCCACTGTGATCGGAAACCATTTGTATTGGAGGTGTCTCGTTTGCATTCCCAACCCTGAAGTATTCTATGTTCATTGCATAAATTTTCATATTCAGAAGACTGCTCACACTGAGCTGGCTGGTGTCGGGAGATGGGGCCACAGCCCATTTTGTTTGTCCTTTCAGGGGTTCAGGTGCTTACAGATGATGCAGCTGTGCCATGGCTTCTGAACTAGGGGAGGGCAATGCAGTACGGTGAGATGTTGTGGGGGAAAAGACACTCCAAAAGACCATCATGGACATAAAAATGGGCCAGCAGCTGCATCGAGCCAGACCAAATAGCTGTCGAGTCCAGACTGTTCTTCCAGACAGTGGCTGGTATCAGGTGTCCAGATAACAGTGTACGAAAACAGAAGATTTGCAGGGAGTCCTTCTCATCTGATCTCCCCCAGCTTATAGGGGTTACAGACCCTCCAGATCTGAAGAGTCTCTGGGACTATCACATTTCCTTGCTACTGGTTGATTTCATCCACCATGAATTTTTCCAGTTTCTGAACCATTCATGCTTTTGGACTTGGCAACATCAGGTGACAGCAAATTGCTCCACTGAATTATGTTTGGCAATGACCTTCCTTGTGCTGCTTTTCAGCCTGCTTCCATCCTTCTTCCCTTCTCGACAGCGATTCCCTTTATGTCTTTATGTCACTCAGTATGTTAGGAGAGCTATAGTCCTCGTGTTGTTGTTTCTCCAGCCTGGATGTTCCTAGGGTGTTGAGCTTTCCCAGTACAGATAGCCTCAGCAGAAACTAGGGAAGATTTACCTTCTGTAGAACCATGTTTTTGTTCCACCTATGTATAGCATGATTTCAAGGAGAAACAATTGCTCCAGGAAGGGTCAGCTCTCACTGCCTCATTTTTAACATAACAACTCAGCCTGGGGTTGGGTTGTTATTGGTGTTTTTAGTCGTTGTCGTATTTTCATTGTTGCTTTTTTGATAGATGAGTTTAATTTTGCTGGCATATTGCACAGGTTTGCAAACCAGATGTTGCTGCTGCGAGACAGTAGCAATAACGTAGGCAGGGAGCAGTTCATCATGGCATGCTGGTGCTAACACCACGGCAAGGTCAAAGATGAGGGGTCACAGAGTGGCCTGATGTGGGTCCCCCCTTCCTGGGAGCCGAGTTGCCATGAGAACTGCTAGTCATGTGGAGGCAAGGCTTCTGAGCGATGCCACCACCTCCCATACCTTCTCCATTTCCTCTGGGAAGGACAGGGTCATTTGATGGAGGCCGTGCTGTAGCTAGAAAACTCTGCTAGGGGCGTGAAAAGGAGATGGATTTGTGCAACCAAATGACAAACCAGCTCGAATGACTGGTGCTTTGCAGATGCTGGCTCCCATTCATGGGTGATATGTTGGAGAACAGAGGACCAGCAAGGCAGGAAGCACTTCCCTGGGGAGGCCTTTAAGGTCACCTCTTTGCCTGAAGGGCTTGTGTTTTTTTCCTTTTCTCCTTTTTTTTTTTTTTTTTTCCCCTCATATAACACCCGATTCAGAGCTGCCCTTTTCCAGGGGATGGGAAACTAGCAGGAGGTGTTTGGGTTGGAGCTGGTTCCCAAACGAGTGTCTCATAGGCTGGCATTACTTCAAGGGCCACGAGGTCCCTGCTGAGCAACAACTTGGCTTCACTGGCACATTGCACCAGGACCGGGTTTTGGCCTGGAATTTGCCCTGCAGTAGCAGGAAAAAGCTGAAAATATCTCTACCAGCAGCAGAACTGAATGGCAGAAGGAGAGGTGGCTGGTGTGATGGCTCCTGTATCTCTGCTTTACGTGGTAGAGCACAGAAGAGCTCAGGTTAGCTAAGCAGAACAGCCAAATCCATTGGTCTTTTAGAAAACGATGCCCAACTCATGGGCCCAAGAGCACTTGAATCTTCAGGTCATCTGTGGGGCAGGATGAATTCCAGCACCCGCTCCAGCTCCCATCTGGGAGAACTTCCAGAGCTGCCAAGAGTGTAGGATTTCTCTGGATGGAGGAAGGAAATCACTGAGGTCAGGGGGCTGCTATTGCACATTTTTATGTGACATCAGCTTGCTGCCACCTTGGAAATACCAAAAGATAGACTCTTATATCCTGGCCCTTGAAAATCCCTCATGCAGGAAGGGAGTGTTGTTACTCAAGAAGTTCACTGTTTTTCCAGGGAATTTAAGCCAGTGTACAGGAAATCCCAGGGTGGGTGAGGAGGAATTTAAAGGAATAGACCACTGGGATTGTCTAGATTTGCTCTGTTCTTATCATACCACTTCCAGAAAGGAGATCAGGTACCCCTCAGTAGGCCCCTCGGAGACCTTGAATATGTTTAGAGTCCACTAGGTTGAGAGTCCACCTTAAACAGGCCTGGGAAGTGAACATGCTGGAAATGGGGAGTGCATTTGGATGCTTTGCTGGCTTTGCATTATGAGCCTCCATGTAAAGAGAAGACAAACGTGATGACTGTGTGTCCTTCTCTTTCTCAGGGAGCTCATGCCCAGGACCCTGGAGGGGCAGATCACCATGGAGAAGACCCCCAGCTACTTTGT
>JAVCKT010027095.1:12661-31555 GCA_032273925.1 Rhynchotus rufescens | reverse complement strand
ACCTACCAAGTCACTTCTAACCACTTTTCATCTAACAGAATCAGTTCGTTCTGCCCTAGAAAGCTCTTTCATACACTGAACAGTTGAGGTCACATTGGGAAATGTTGCACTGCACAACGATGCTGCTCCCCACCTCTGCCTCCCCCAAGACACCCTGGTTGTCCCACCACCCGAGCAGTGGCCACTCTGCAGAACAGCACCTGATCACTCCTGGGCCAGGCAGGATCTGTTTCACTGCAAGGATCGTGCTTTAAAGCACTTCTTGCAAGCAGTTGCTTTGCTTACCCTGGATCAGGTAGCAGGTCCTTAATAATAAATGGCTGAAGGAGGATTATGCAGCACCACAAAGCTCCCTACTGCTTGGCAGGTACTGCAGCAGACTGAGTTCTGCTGCTGTCACCCTGTTCAGTGAAATCTGTGTAGTGCAGACAGCAACATCAGCTCCTGCTCATGAGTTTATCAGGCTTTAATTCAGCCCTGCTTCAGCTCCATGCCAGCACCACTCTCAGCACTCGACCTGACTCTTGCCCTTTCCTTACCGGTCAAGAAACATTACTGGATACAGCAGCAACCAGTCGACCGCTTCCTCTCCTTGTTCTTTCTTGCAGGTTTTCACACAGTCGGAACCACCTGACTTCTGCCCGCTGACACCCACATTCCCTGCTGCTGTTTTGAGGAGGGAAGAAAAGATTTTTCTTTTTTTGTTTTCTTTTTGTTTTTCCGGCTTCATAAGAGCTACACATGAACCCCGACCACCATCTGCTGTTGGATGTAACATGGTGTTACGGACTCCAGGACATTTCAGAGCCTTCATGTACACGTGTTTCCATGATAACCCAGGGTGGGGTTTGCAATGCAAGTACAATTTAGACCTTTTGCAGAGCCCGAGATGGGCGGTCTAATTGTTTTTACAATGTACTCGATGCCGTTTTTAATTGTTTCCCTCTGGCTTGTATCCATTTTGGCGTGGTTTGGTTCACAGCTTCTTCTAGGTAAGCGCCTGGAGAGTGGCTTCGTAGTGAAAGCTCCGTTTTCAAAGGCACCTCTGATGGTGGGTTCAGCCTCCTGCCCTTCCCCAAGGAGTGTCTGGGAGCGGTACCGCCGCGCGCTGCTTGTTCACCAGGATCCTTTGGACTCCTTCACGTGCTGGGAAAGAAAAGCGTTCAGCGGGCTGAAATGTTGGAGCTTGATGGGGCAGGTCTCTGCTTGCTCCTCCTGTCACAGGAGGATGGAGGCGCTGCCTGTGCTCCCCTCGTGGTGTATTGGGCCTCAGCAAAGGCTGCCCTGGGGCAGCACAAAGAGGTTGTGCTCTGGTCTGGCAGGGCTGAGGAGCAGATAAGGGTCCTCTCCTTGCTGCTTTCTGCAGCCCAGGGGGCCAGATCGGTGGCTTTTGGTGGCCCTGGGCTCTAAGTTGAGTGGCCACCCCATGGTGCTTGCACCAGTGTTGCAGAAGGGTTTAAAAAAAGGATGGGGGATAAGAAAGCCAAAGGCACTGACAGGGCTTCAGTTCCTCAAAAGGCAATTTCACCTTTCCTAGAGCTTTTTGAGGCAAAAAAAAGCCCCTGTCCTCTACAAGAAGAAGAAAATCAGATGGGAAACAGCAGCAGTGTCTGGATGTTGCAGTTTGGGTAGCAAAACCGCCCCAGGCCACCATCCCCTTCCTCTCAACATTCCCACACCGGCTCTTCTCGCAGTTCGGGAGCTAAACTGAAGCCAGGGCTTTGCTCCAGGTGCTGCTCACGTCAGCAGGGAGATTCAAGTTGCTGCTGCATTAGCCCCTTTGGGGGGTTGCAGCGGAGCCACCCTGTGTTGCTTTGCTTTATCGGACTAGTTCCTCGAGCAGATCTTTAATCCAGGTTGACGATCTTAAATCTCTCCTCGAGAGGCCCAGGAAACCCGATGCAGGCCGCTGACTCCTGGGCGCTCTAAGCGTGAGGAGGCTGCTGTTGAGTCGGCGCGAGCTGGAGCCGCGCCAGGCTCCCTGCGGGTGCCTGAATGACGCGGCCGCCCCGCGAGCCGCCCACAGCTGCTCGGCCTTTCTCTTCTGCAAGCTGGGCCCCTTGGTGCGTGAGCAAGTTTAGACTTTCCTCTTTTTTGGTACTTGGATTCAGGTTTTCAGTGTTGTTGGGCTCGGAGGGAGCGCCAGTTTCTGCCGCGCCGGGGTCCTGCGGCCGCTGTAGTGTCCCGCTCCCCTTTACCGTGTGCTGTACAAGCGCAGCCGGGCCCGAGCGGGTTGTGGGGTGACACTTCCCTGGGAGCCGGGAGAGCTATCGGAGCCTGTATCTATGGAAAAAATAAACACAGAACAAGCCCGTTTCCATCCCCTCAGGAGAAGGTGTTAGCCCAGAGCGAGGACGCGCACGGAGGTGGAAGGCAGAGGCTGCAGGTTGGCAGAAAGGTCCCTGCTGCTTTTTTTAAAGTTGTTGTTCATGACGGTAGCAAATTGTGTCAATAAGGTACCTTGTATTATTATTATTATTATTATTATTCACATGCACTGCAGTGTAACGAGTAAAGTTTTTAAAGGAAACAAGCCCCACAACCAACCTTCAGTATTCGAAGCAACGACGGTTTTAGCTTTTCGAAGCGTTGAAAGGGAACTGCCACTTTCAATAAAGTAACGGATCCAACAAGGTTTGTGTCACTCGTCTTTAGCAGGGCAGGGCCGTTTGCTGGAGCTGCAGTCACGGGGCCCTTGCTGTCTTCCCAGCACAGCTCTGTGCTCTGCCGGCCGCTCCGGAAGGGAAGGGATAACGGTGGGAATGATCCTTTCTATTACAAGGGGCTGGTGCTGAGCTAGGTTTGTGCTGTTTCCCGCAGCACAGCTATGTTTAATAGTGTGGGTTTTGCTGGATTCCTTTTGGAAGAGCTGCAGGACTGAGATTAAAGTTCCCTCTGGACAGGTGGACCCCTCTGCTTTCACCACGTTTGCTCTGAGGCCGAGTCCAGGGCTGGAAAAGTGACTCATGGAATCAGCCTGTTCCCGGGCTCTGTCACCCTCACTGTTAAGAAATGTTTTCTTACGTTCCTGTGGAACTTGCGATGCTTCAGTTTGTGGCTGAAGGCTTGGCTTGGAGGACAAGCCAGACCCCCAGGGCCTGAGCACAGGGCACACGGCTGCAGCTTGCGGCTCCCGGGGTGCCTGAGCAGCTGCTTTATGCAACGACGGCTCCAGAGCTTCGTTATGTTAACGATCCCTCACCCATCAGGCTCCCTAAACCTTTGCCACGGAGTCAGCAACGTAGGCAGTTCTGAGAGAGGTTCCTCTCTCCCTTAGTTTGTGTCCTGGCAGCAAGAAATAAGTGAGGATTATGGACCACTTGGATTCTGGTCCTTCCTCGTGTAAGTGCTAGTGACAGTGGCAAAGATCACAGAATCACAGGATGGTTGAGGTTGGAAGGGACCTCTAGAGATGATCTAGTCCAACGCTCCTGCTCCAGCAGGGACACCTAGAGCACAGGGTGGCATCCAGGTGGGTTTGGGAGATATCCAGAGAAGGAGACTCCACAGCCTCCCTGGGCAGCCTGTGCCAGGGCTCTGTCACCCTCCCAGGAAAGAAGTTCTTCCTCACATGGAGAAGGATTTCAACTTGTACCCATTACACCCCTTGTCCTGTCACTGGCCACCACCAATAAGAGTTTGGCCCCATCCCCTTTACATTCTCCCGAGTTATTTACACATATTGATCAGATCTCTCAGTCTTGTCTTCTCTGGGCCACACAGGCCCAGCTCACTCAGTCTTTCCTCAGATGACAGATGCTCCAGTCCCTTAGTCATCTTTGGCACTCTACGCTGGACTCAAACCCTGCAAAGTCCCAACAAAGGATAAATTTTGACCTCCTAAACCCTGACGTGGGAATTCGTGGAAGAACTACTCTATCCTTGGCATCTTCATTGCTTTGAAAGCTTGCCAGGATGAGAGGTAAGCGGTTTTGCCAGTAGTAATGAAGCTTCTGGCTCACAGGCCGGGCTCCTGCATCTTCCATGTACTTGTGTTTCAGCTTTACTTTCTCCACTTAAGTCCTGCTGCCTCCTTAGGTTTTGGGTCAGGAGCACCAGGGGGTTCCTCCTTCCAAGCACTCCCCTCGCGGCAGCGCACAGCGCACATGCCTTCAAGGTAGGAAATACCTAGATGAAGGTTAAGGGCTTAAGCTGCTCAAACTAAACGATCATCCACGGCTAAGCCACCTAAAAATAAAAGAAGACTCCGCTCCTTTCCTCTCTGTTGCAGTCGGAGCGACAACGGCATCACCCTGCTACAGAGGTGAGGTAAATACAGGGCAGGTTTTCACACAGCCTGTGCATTAGCAGCAGGAAGGCTCAGCAGTAACGCACTAGTCACCTTCAGGGGGGCTCCTGCCATCATTTTTCTAGCTGTCCCAAGAGCTTGTTTGGCCCCAGACGCAGGACGGGGCGGTGGGGCTTGCTGAATCTCAGCTTGCCCCCTGTTTTGGGTCACTCACACTGCAGTAAAGGCGCAGGCCGTCTGCTCCTCTTCCTCTTCCCTTGGGCTTGGTGGTGCCTGTCTGCTGCAGGTGGAGCAGAGCTGAGACTGAGGTGAGAACGATAACCTTGGAAAAACACTTTATTCAATACACCTACGCAGGGTAAAAATGTCTTAGGGTAGCAGAGCTTTCCAGCAGAGCCAGGATTTAAGTCAATGCAGTCAATGGCTGGGGCTAAGGAGGGGGCAGAGATTTGGTCAGAGGCCACCCCCTTGCTGACGGAGATCCTGCTCTTTCGCTCTGGACCTTGTTACTTGAGTCCTTCCTTGCAGGAGAGCAGCAAAAGGCTGCCAGGGCCTGGGAGAGTCCTCATTAAAGAGGAAAACCCTCCTGGGAAAAGACTTAGGGATGTTGCTCTCACCAAGCAGTGTGTGTGGGCGAGTATCATCTAGAAAAACAGCTGACCTGAAACATCCATTAATGAGGAGCAAGAAACCTCTGAGCTCGGAGGAAATTCAACACTCCCATGAAGATCCCACCCACTCTCCCCTGCCCACCGCAACTGAGCGGGTGGATGTGCCCAGGAATAAGAGGCTGAGAGTGTTTTATAGCAAGAAGCTATTTACTTTCAAGAGTCATGTTCAACTAGGTGATAACATACGTCCTCGATTCACAGTCACACACCTACAACAGTTGATTAAAAAAAAAAAAGGATGCTAATAAATTAAGTACATTTAACTTACACTGGACAATGGTCATTGAGAGTGGTAGCGGAGACTGAATCTGCTGTCGCTCTTCTCCATGAAGCAAAAGGCAGGTGAAGGGTCTGGAAATCTCTCTGACTCCTTTGCCTGCAATCCCCATTCTTTTCCATGCAGGATGTATTTAGCCCACAGCCTAACACAGCCTAGGAGTCTGCACCCACTCGCCTCTCTCCTTTCCCCTTCCACAGGATCTTGCCATTCTTCCATCCTCACAACATACAGCACTTCCATTTTTCTTTCCTTACACAACTTCATAGTTCCTTCTCCTAGTACATACAGTTTTCTACCTACAAGATAAACAGAGTCCCTAGAGTCCAGTGAAACCAAGCCCAACAGCACTTTGTGGCACTTAGCTTCTCATTCCCTCTTTGGGGCAACCAGCTTGACCAAAACAGAACAAACAGCAAGCGCTTCAGAGTTGAATACAGAGGTTTAATAGAGTCCACAGACACTAATGCTCCAGCTAGAATCCAGTGACTTTTACACCTTCATGTGAAATGAAAGATAGGGCCGCCCCATATTTCAAAGTAACAACAGGGATTTTAAAAGTCTTTAAGTGACACAGAAGCACAAGCGACAGTGACTTTCAGAGGAGCTCGTCCTCTCATATTGCTTAAATGCCCTGAAAACATCACCTCCAGAAGGGTGGACGGGGCATTTGCCAGCCCCTGCCTTAAGTAACACCTGTTACAGGATGAAGAGACATTGGAGCCGTAATATGAGAATAGCAGGTGACCTTCTCAGCATGCAACTTAGCGGACTTCTAAGGAAAAAACCATGCACCCTACCTGGACCGACCCACAATCCTGGCACCTCAACAGCCTAGAGGTTCTGGCTTCCCCCTTCCCCTACAAAATTGTTGCCGTAACAGCTTCCAAAGAGCAGAATTGTTCTGCAGTTTCTGGTCAAAATTAACTGAGTTAAAGCAAATATATCTGCGGACCCCGTTAGCCTAAAGAGACCGTGGCAGCAGGTCGACAGTAAGAGCAGTGAGTGAGACAGCAGCTCTTAGCTCAGGGGAAGGGACCTCCTGGGAGCCAGCGAGCCTGACAGCAGCGCCCACAAGCCAAACACACCACTTGCAATCGCTCGTTTGTCTCTCGTACATGCTGGCCACCCAGTCACAATGTAGAAAGAGGTGTTGGTTGCCTTCAGGGCAGGCAGGGGTGCAGGCTTGGTACAAAACACCTTCCACCAAGTGTTGCACGCCGCTGTTGTTAGCTGCTCCCTAGGTAGGTTCAGCTGGAGCAGACCTGACCCTCTTCCACACTGTGCAGTCCGTAACAGCCTCGCTCTCCCTTTCCAGACAGGGAGGAAAGGAGCATCCTGGTTCTTTGCTTTAGCCGCTCCAGGGACTCCTGTTTCCACCCACCTCTTTTACTTTGGATTATAGCAGAGATCCAGCTCCGCCTCCCTTCAGTCTGTGTGACTCTCCTTCTCATCATTAGGAAGCAGCAGGTTCGGTCTTGCAGGAGAGTTGGTAGCTCTCTTGATCACCTCCATCCACCTAGCAAGGAAGACATAACAGGACATTAGGATGCTCAACCCCTTGCTCACTGTCACCTCAAATGACAGTGGATTGCACTACTTTGACTGGATGGCATTACGTTGAGCAGGCATCACAGAACATTTTCTAACTCTTTTTAAAAAAATCTTTTAGGAAATTAATCAGTCTGTGTTAGTAAGTAAGTTAATTCTTCATATGAATAGAAATAAATGAGGGAAGAGACTGGAGCAATTAGAGCATATACAACAGATTGCATCAGGAAAAGTTTCAGGGCTCTAACAGATGGTCTCTTTTAGCAACATTTCTATTCCTCAGGAGTTAAGGCAACTTGTGGGCATGTGACCTGGTTCTCCCACTTCAACTGACTACAGGAACATGGAAAACTACTACCACAAGACACTTCAGACACTCGATGTTCCTTATATCAAGCTGAAGTGTTTCACCAACTTCATCATGTTCTGGATATCTGGTAAAAAAAAGGAATAGGAAGAGTTTGAGCTGGGCCTGTTCAGCCTGAAGAAGACAAGGGTGAGGGGGGCTCTGATAAGTGTATACAGACATCTCAAGGGAGGGAGTGAGGAGGTTCGTGCGACCTTTCTTCAATGGTGGCCACTGACAGAACTAGAGGAAACAGCCACCAAGCAAAGCACCAAATGTTCCACAGGAACTTAAGGAAAAAATTCTTGTCAGTGAGGGTGACAGAGTCCTGGAACAGGCTGCCAAGAGAGGTTGTGGAGTGTTCTTCTCAGGAGATCTTCAAAACTCGCTTGGACCCAGCCCCGTGCCACATGCCCTAGGTGACTCTGCATGTGCCGGGGATTGGACTAGATGATCTCCAAAGATCCCTTCCAATTTTAATGATTCTATGATTCTTTGTTAAACTAAAGGCCAGAGAAGACCCAAGTTATGTTTCTAAAGAAAAGAGCCAGCAATGGAATGGGATCTAAGTGGACAAATCTATTTTCTTTCTTTCTTTTTAAGGGACAATCCAAAAAATTGTATCAAGTTGCACTTCCTGCTCTTATAGACTGATTTTTATTGCATTAAACCTAGCTTAAAATGGAATAAATACACTAAAGAGCAAAGCCACCTGTCCAAGGAACGATCTACAGTGCTTTGAGCTCCAGACTGTGTCTATTAGTGAGCACTGTCATCTCTTATAACTGTTGCCAGCCTATCCTCTCAAGTCATATGGGCTGCTTTTCTTACAGTAAATTATGCAACAGATTCTCAACTCTTGCTAATATGGAAAAAAAAAAAAGAGTGACAATGAAAAAAAATTAAATTCTGTGATTTCCCAGAACCACAGAATGGTGGTGGTTGGAAGGGACCTCTAGAGATCATCTATTTCAACCCCCTGCTCCAGCAGGGGCTCTCAGAGCACGGGGCAGAGGGTGGCAGCCAGGCGTTTTTTACCTGGTAGTTGATCTGCACGTTGCTCAACAACATATAATATACTGATGTGTGATGCTCTCCCAAGGGAGGGAGGAACACGCAGAGACTTCTCAGTAACAAAGCACTCCAAAACTGTACATGGTCCGTTTCAAATCCTATTCATTCAGCACCATGTTTAGGAGCTAGAAAACTGATTTCCTAGAGCTACCTAGCAGGGCTGAGCATCTCACAGCTACTTCCCAGCTCCAAGGGAGCTCTGCCCTCCTGAGATGCTACCGAGCCTACAGCTCTAGCTGTAATCACCAGCTTTTCCTTTGCAAGGAGGAAGGGTCTGGTAGAGGAGGCATCTGCAAACGTTATGGGTGCAAAAAGGGAACTTTCTCACTGGGAACATGCTGCATCTTCTGGAAGGTCACCTGGATGACAGTCAGGAGCTCTCAGTACCCTAACTCTAGACTCCCAGTTAATGAACTAACAGCACGGTCTATTCTGAGACAGAAATCAGAAAATTACCTCTCAAAGGTATATTTGCTCTCAGCCCTGAAGAAGTACACGTGAGACTTGAACTGCAGCTTGAAGACGTAATCCTTCTGAATGCCGTCTGCCTCCGTGGGGGAGCTGACCGCGTAGCCAAGGAGCGGGAGACTGGCCAGCGGGAAATCGTCCTGGAAGAGCCCAAGGACACGGGTCTTAGCATGAGGCACCCGCCGTGGCTCCGAGGCAGCCAGCCTGAGTGTTGCCTCTTTGGCTGAAGACTTAAGAAGGTCTTAGTGTTTTATTGGGTTACTGAAAAGGCACCGTTTCTCACTCTCCTTCAAGAGTTGAAGAGTTGGCACCCTGAAGTCGCCTCTTTGGGCTCCTGGTCACCTTTGCCTACCTGGTGCGTTTTGTAGAAGAACAAGCAGAAGTTGGTGAAGACGACCCACAGTTTCTGCCAGCCATTGCTGTTCTTGAACTTCCGTAGCAAATATCCTGAGAGCTGATTCTGGGAGGGAACGAGAGGAAACCCCCTGTGAGATCACAGCTCGCTTTTCCTTGAGGAAAACGTGGATAAAACCCCCAAAGCTCCCGCGTAGCAGCTCTTGCCTTGTGCTCCCAAAGGCCTCTTAGATATTTCGTATGGGAACAGAATGACTTTGTATCTTCAATTCACTAATTCTGCCCAGGCAACTCTCGCCCCTTTGCCCACTAAGTGTTTTCTCTCCATAAGAGAAACTTCTCTCACTCTGTGTTTAAGTGTTTGTTGTAACTCAGAGTCACTCAAGATAATGCAAAGGGGAGAGCTGCACCCATTCTTCCCCCAGCTGTCTCTGGAGTGATGAATCCTTTGCAGTCTACAGTCAAGAAAACCCACTCAGAAAAGCACCAGCCACAAAGGCACTTATGCCCCCATTTCCCTTTTTCTACTCTCCAAAATAACAAAAAATAACAAAGCGGAGGGGGAAACGGAGTGGTAACGGGGCTGGAGCAACGGACAAGGACGCAGCAGCTACGCGAAGCCAAGCGGGCTGCAGGAAAGCGCTGCGCGGGTTAAACACGCTGAGCTTTTGGCAGGATAAAACCTACGGCACGGGATAACAGTTGAGAATTAAAGACGGAAAAAATGGTGGAAAACCATGGAAAAACCATTTGGGAAAGCAGAAATAGGAGGAAATCCTGCTCCGAGGAACCGTTAAGGCTCTGCTGCTGGATGGTCTGGATGCTTCACGCTAGTACAACTTCTGGAGTCTGCTATGGAATTATGGAGCAAGTGGTAAATTTTGTTGGGAATTCCCTGGTTCCTCCCACCAGTGGTGAATTTGGGGTGTATTTTTACCTGAATCATGCACAGGTAATCAGACAGGGAAAGGCTCTGGTTCCGGTACCAGCAAACATGGGTGATTGTGTTGGGCCGTTGGGCCTGGCCCAGCAAATAGCGAGGAGGAAGCTCTGGAGAAACAGCAAGAGAGCAGAAAACTGAGCGGAGAAAAGGGGGAGAGAAAGAGAAAAAAAAAAACCAGACATTAGGATAAGAGAAGACATGAGAAAAGCATCTGTTAAAGGAAAATGGATTGTGAGGGGAAAAAATGGAGGTGTTAGAACATGAAGCAGATGAAAACAAGAGGGTGGCACAAGAACCGGCCTGTTGAACCCCAGAGCCTGCAGCGCTGGTCTCCTCATCCGGACAGGACACAGCAAAGCGGTGCCTTTTGCCAGTCTATCATCCTGGGAAGGAAGGCTGCACCCCAGGAACTGTTTTCTTTGCTGGCTAAAACGTACAGCTTCTGGACGCGAAGCCAACGGAGCCTGTCTACAGGAAAATCGACCCGGCGAGCTGATTCATGCTACATGCAGCCTGAAAACACAGAGGCTTCAGCGCCCGGCTTTTAGCTCCTACCATGACACCAAAAAGCGGGTCGAGGGCGTCGGGAAGGTGCAAATACACAGGGGCAGCACCTGAACTATCAGCGTTTTCCTAGTGAGCAACCTCCTCTTTCTCTTCAGGGTATTCTGGTACATCCCTGCTCACGGAGGCCCCGGGACGGTCGCCTCCAGGAGGGTGTCCTGCAGAACGGCCACTGAAAGGGAAGGTGGGCACCAATTCCCTGGTCTCCATTGAGGAATCTGGAATTTACGGTCTTGATACGTGCAGGATTTGGTACAGGAAGGCGCCCTCAGCGTAGGTGCTGCACGGACCCCAAGGCAGAGCAGCAGCACCCAAGGCAGCAGCCATGCAAAGAGCAGCCAGCCCAAACGCGTTTGGTCCTAGGGATCTCCTGGCCTTTCGCTTGGCCAATTCCCTCTTCCAGAGGATTTGCGGGAGCGCGGACGCACGGACATGCACAGCGACGGGCCAACATGCAGAACACGGAGCCGAGGGCACCGGGAGGCTGCGGCAGCACAGCCGGACAGGGAGAGACGGGTGAGCGCTGCGCCCCGCGGGGTACCTCGACGGCCACACTGTGGTCGCTCATGGAGACACTGGTGTTGCGGTACCAGCACACGTGCATGGTTGTGTTGGCCCGGTGGTGGCTCTGCCTGTCCAAGGAGCTACGGGAAGAGTGAGTGTCATCTTCTGACTCCTGCTCTAGGGAGACCTCATCAGAGGATCCTGGGGGAGGAGAATTCAGCAGCTGTTTAAGAAAATGGTGCGAGACAAGGACAGCGAGAAAAGCGGGAATGCCTCAAACTGCTGGTGTTTGTCTGCTAGGAGCCAGCCTGAAAGCGAATCTGTCTGAACTTGTCACTCAGCTCAGCTTAGGGTTGCTGACTCGGTATTGCATAATTTTGTTATTTAATCTTCATAGGAGAAAAGCATTTTACAGCACCCATTCCAAGGCAGGGGCTCAAAGGAGATTCCCTTCTTAGAGAGGAACTGGAAAAATTGCTCTAAGGAGGGATATTATATGTGGGTCATCACATCCAGGCCAACATCGGAGACAGGCACAAGACCGCTGGGCTATAGAAGTGACTGCAAAGACAACTTTCCTGGGAAGAAATCATATTACATTGCTAAATGGGGAAGAGAAGTAGGTAAGCGATAAATGAGAACGCAATAAAACTAACTGTTCTGCAGCTGAAGGGTCTCTGTCGGCTTTAACCTACCAGGAACATCAGGCTAGGAAGACGAGCATATTTATTCCAAATAAAAGAGGACAAGAGCTCTCCTTCACTGAAGAATGATAAGATAGAGCATTTATGTCATCAAATTTCCATCACGAAAACAAAAAAAGGGGACATCTCAGCTCACTCTGTTCAAGAAGGCAAGAAGCGCTACTCACTGTTGGAACGGTTGCACACGGAGTTTTCCAGAAGCATCTCAGACTTCTCTGTGGATTTCTTGGCCATTTCGATTGCCACGTTTAGGTCTTCCATCCACTTGCCCATCTCCAGGCGAGTACTGCAACACAAAACAGGACAAATGTCACCTCCCTGGACCCAAAATGTCATCACAGAGCTGCATTTCTCTAGGAAGGCAAAACTGCCAGTCCAATACGAAAAGCTATCCTTTTCCACTCAGAAAGGATATCAGAATTCCTAGGAAATGTGATTAATAGCAGCCTTCCTGACATGAAATGAGCTTCCTATCACTTTCCCTGCTATTTTAAAGCCACCTGAGAAAAGTTTAACATAACCACTTAAAAACATCTCTGTTCCTCACACAGAGCAAAGCTCTTCATTTAAAGGGTTTCAGAGCTATTTCAAATCCATAATTACCCTTCCACGCTAACAAGAGCCCTTTGGAGATGCTGGATTATGACCCTGGAAAGGACGATTCAGAGGATGAAAGGCAACCTGAACCCAGCTTTCCAAGGAGATACATGATTTATCTTCCATCTCAAGCAATTGCAACACAGGCTGCAGGAAGATGAGGGTTTCTTTCAGCCCATACAGATCCCTGCACAGGTTGCATAGCTGCGGCCTCAAGTCTTGGTGTTCCCATTCCCATGGGAATGCAACAGCACAAGGTTTTTCCATCCAGAAGCAAACACAGCCTTGGCATTTCTTCTTCTCCTCCTGCTTCATTCCCTGCCTGCATGGGTTTTCTTTAAAGTGTTATATATGTTTCCATCGAGTATTTGATGGGGCATTTTGTTGTAACCACCTTTTCTGCAGTAGCTCATATATTCCAGACAGTTTTCCATTTAGATCATGCTTAGCATTTGCAGTCTAAGTCAAGCTGTATTTTTTTTTTCTGATAAGTAGGGAGTCAAAGGTAAAAGATCCCTTTGAACTATTTCCAAGTTATGACAACCTAAAAAGAAATATATTTACTTTCCAAATTTAAGACCATTTCAGGCACTTTTTGGCTCAACAGTTGCCTGTTACCTGGAAATGTGTGTCATAAAAATATGCGACATTCTGAGGTGCCAGACAGGAATAGGAAAAATAAATAAATAAATTTTAAAAAGCAAGCTTTGCTTGATGAATATGTGAGCACACAGAGCACTGGTTGCTACGCCACCACTACCTACCTGGCTTGATAAATGTTCAATAATAGTTATTTTTTGAGAACAGGAGCTAGTAACTAGGAGAAACAAACACTACAAAATTAGAAACTGAGATTTACTGACCCAGTTCTGCATTCCCACAGAAATAACTCTGACTGCTTTCTAAGGAAACTGTAGGTGTTAAAAGCCACCTAAAGTTGAACCTGAGAGCCTTAGTGGAGGGATAACCCCTCACCCTAAACTATGTGTCTAGGGAGAGGTTACACTGAAAAGAAACTGGCTTGCTCTCCAAGCTAAGCTTTAATTATTCTCTCCCCTCGCAGCTTCCTTCATGAGATCTATCCAGGGACTCTCCCCTCTTTACATCAATTTGGATTTCTGGGTTTCAGTTCTTTTTGGTTCTCTAAGAGTTGCACGTTTAGATTTTAGTTTGTTTCCTGCTTTATAGCAGTTGCTTTGTGGGAATGACACCAACAGCTCAGCCGACCAGGAAAAAATATAATGGCAACCATACTGCTGCCAATGTCCATTTAATAATCTACTGTTTGCTTATGAAGTTACTCCTTCCTGAAAAACAATATTGATAAAAGAATTGGGAAGTGTGATGTATTTGTTTTAAAGCTGCCCTTTCTGGGGAACCCATGAGACACCATCCTGGCTCTGCACTAAGTAATCAAACTTTAACTCTTTGGAGTAGACACATATTAACCACAAGCAATTAAGGAAAATTAACAGTACCTTGCTGCCACTACTATGGTTTTCTGTGCTGAATAGATGGTGAAGCAGTGTGGGACAGCCCATTCGTTCTCACTCTCCTCTACCTGTGGAAAAAGCAAAGGGTTTTCTCATCACTGCTCAGTGACTGATAAATCCTCAAAACTCTCCTTTTTGGGGCTGGGTAGGACTTTCGGTCACAAGACGACTACAACACAGTTGCAGAGAGTGCAAAACAGCTACTGTTTAATAAATACTCCCTAATTACATTCTATTTTGGCTCTATAGGGAAATCTGCCTTGTTCTTCTAACGGCACATCTGCGGCTGCACGGTACCACATCCAACAGGACCAAAGAAGGGGGATTCTGAGCAGGATGGAGCTCATTACTTACCGGGGGGTCAAGCACTATCAGCTGCAAATCAAACACAGAAAGAACAGTTGCATTAGAACATGCAGGGAGGGATGCAGCAAGGATTGATTTTATGCTAAGAAGCAGGGAAAAAACAGCAGGGTAAATCCATATTCTCAGATTGGCCTTTCGTCAAACAGGGGTGTTCCAGATGTTTCGCTGACAAGAGGGAACGAACAGGTTTATTCCCAGAGACAGCTCTGTGTTTAGCACATAGGCTAAGGCACTCTGGAGGTCCAAGTCCACAATCAGCAGCACCAGAGGCCACAGTGATGGCAAAGCTGCTTTGACTCGCTCTGGAGCAGGTTGCTGCTTTGGTCATCACAGTCCTGAAGAAATAAATTTCTCAACCTGATGCAAAGTTGTTTCTTTGACACGGTGATGCAATTTGAAGCCACTTACCAACATGCCATGCAGAGGAAGATGCCCGTGAATTTTGAATTGATTTGTCCCTGTAACACCTTTGCTTGTGTAGAGCAACATATCTGAGAACTGAAAAATGAAGGGAGATACAATCAATACTCTCCAGATCATAGACAGTGCCAAGTATTTTTTTGACATCTTTATAAAACCTAGTGTTTGGAAAGACACCTGCCTTCCATCAGTTTGTCTACTTCCCTTAAAAGTAATTGTGTTTATATAACACAGGCAATTAACTTCAAAAATTCTGTTAAACATGCCAAGAAAGAAACCTGAATGGGCTGCTTTATCACAGCCCCTGCTGCATATAAGAAAATCCTAACATGAAAACAGTTTCATGGCAGCTTTATCTTGAATACTTTAAGTTTATGAAAAGCAGAAGCAGCACCCACCAGAAAGAACATCCGTTGCTGTAATCCTTTCTTAGTGAGCTTGTACAAGCAGCCTTCCCGGATAAACTCCTGCAGAAAAGAAAGAAAAAAAAGTCAGACAAAGCTCCATCTCTCCCAAACTCACAGAATTTGGATGCTCCCATGCTCAGCAATAATTGCTAAAAATTTTGCTAAAGGTCAAGTTATGCCTTTGCTTCAGGTCTCCATGAAATCTACCTCCGCAAGCAGAGATTACAACAGAAGGAGATAAGCAGAGCTGGTAGCACACCTCCTATTGCACACGTGATGTGCTGTGTCCCACACAAACAGTGAGCCAAGCATCCCCTTAGATCCAGCAGCTGCTGTACCACAAACAGGAAACTGTACCCTGGGTCTAAACTGTAGGATTTTTGTCCTAGTTCCCTATAGGAACATCATGAAAAGGTATATGTGACTAATTTATGAAGTCAACTAACATGCAAAGCCTTTATATCATTCCATAAAATATACAGTGAAAGGTCGTGACTGTAGATACATTGTTGAAATGAACTTCCTTGGAAATAAAGGAAATAATAATAATAGTAATAATAAAAAGGCTCTAAAAACTAAGCAATGTTACTTACCCTACCAGGTGCTGTGAGATTATCGATGCCAATTAAGTCATGCTGCAGCTCTGTCAGCTTCTGGAAATTCTCCAAGCGGATCAGGCTGTGTTGGAGCTGAGATGTCATCTCCGTGACTTCCTTCAGCGCATCTGAAAGCAAAACAGCACTAACATGATCAACACAGAGCACATGAAACCCAGGCTGCACATTTTATCATAAACCTAAACATTGCTTGAATTAAGCTGCCACTTGGAAATGAAGCTGTAGCTATTCCTGTCAGCTTTCTGCTTTTCTGATTGGTATTTTCCTTTGTCTTTCTTTTCTCGGGATGTTAAAATCACAGCATTCATTTAGCAGAAGGAATCGAGTCAGAAAGATGAATTATACACAGAAATCCAACTCCAAATGGAGAAAAAGAGTGTTTATATTGGATTTGTAGATGCAACACTTGCTGTCTGCCACTGGATGAGGACGTGCAGACTGTGGCACGTGCTCAGGAACGGGTTTCTGCGGAGCGCTCACTCACTCCGGCAATCCGCGTAGTCCCGGTGCTCGGCCGTGTAGTGCTTGCAAAGTCTCCCCAGGATCAGCTTGTAGTGCATCAGCCTCTGGATGGGTTTGAGCAGAAACGTGTTGAGCGGCAGGTAGCAAACTTTCTGCAGCTCAAACTCCTTGTAAACCACTTCCAGTTTCTTTAGGCGCTTCGTTGCTTTCTCCAGTTCGGTCAGGACCTCATCGTGCTTCTGCAAGTAACTGGTAAACTCCTGTTCAACCACATAAAAAATTACTAGTTACATAAAAAATTCAATCTCACAAAAAATCACTAAAATGGTCTTTAATAGATTCCATAGCAAATACAACAACAAAAAGATCTGCATTCCTCTTTACGTGGTGCTAATCATGATTATAATCCAAGCCTGCACATGTGTCTAAATGCAACACCAACATCATTGAGTGTTTTTATTGCTTCATCACAGAGCACTACTATAAAAATCTGGTATTTGCCCAGTTGTTCTCTTCACTTTATATTGCGGCAGAACAAGTTAATAATGGAGAAGTTTTAAATAAATTAAATAGAAGCAAAGTCTCCATGTTTCCCTATCCATGTTTCTATATTTCTTTTCAAACCACTGGCTGTAGTGTATTAGTTATTCGGTTTTTGCAGCACAATTTTAACTGTCTCATGAAGCAATTTACCAACTAAAAGTGACTGCATTTCAGAACAAGCTACTCTGCAGTTAAAAAAATACTTGAATTTTGGAATTCAACCACCTTGCAGAAAAATATCTGCATAGAAGAGAGCTGTGCCAGTAGGGGAAGACAGTTAGACGAATTAATAAACTAATTTTTCTTTGTCAGCTCATCAGTAACCAATAAATATGAAGCCTTTTGTCAATGTAAATGCAGGAGATAAACTGAGCAACAGTGGTACACAGCCTTGTACATATTCTATTATGTTTTAACTTTTAATTGGTTTAGAACAACAATTGCCTGTAAGACACTTCAAGCTAAGTGAAAAACACTGAAGTTCAAACTACCACGCTCAAAAACAGGAAAAAAATGAATCCATAACCCTGAAATTTCATTACTCCCATCTTTACCTACCTTTAGAGTACGCATATTCCTGAGCATGACATCTCCAATTCGTTGATAATCTCCTTTAACCTGAGCACTGGTTCTTCCTTCCCTGAAAAGCATATAAAAACACTTAATTGTATCTAACCATCTAGTTTGTCCTCTCCAGAGCAGAAAGCTCAGAGGCAGAATAGTCAGGTAAGTGTAAATAACTCACTTCACTAATGCAAAAAGAGAGAGAGTAAAAACAGTCCAATATATTAACATCACTTTAAGAGGAATAAAAGATCCCCTTTTGAATGGTATTATTATGTCTCGGGTCAGAAGAAAGTAACATGAAGTTTAAAAAACCAAAAGCATCTTCTTAAATGAGAAATATTTCGGGCTGCAATAGCTGAACAACTCTACACTTATTTACAGGAGGGGAAAAAAAAAGGCAGGATAGAAAAGGCATGGCTCGAAAACAGACCTTGCAAAAATTATTTGGTCACTTTTCAAAAATCCCCATATATTCAGATATTTTTTTTTCCTTGGCTCTATTTAAGCAGAAGCACCAATGCAAGTATAGATTGCATATGTTCTTGATGTAAGGGGAGAGGGAAAGGCCCTCCCTGATTATTGCCCATGCACTTGACTTTGACACTTACCAGAGTGAGAGCCTTTGCTCAATCTCCTTCAGGAAGCCCCGGTGAAACTCATATATTGGGTCAATGTTAGAGAAGAGCAGCGTCATCAGGCCTTCGGGCATTGCGTTCTCCTTGATGACCGCACTGCGGAACCACTGCAAGAAACATCAGAAACGATTATTTTTCATATATACTTGGGGCCTTTCTATCATTTCTGCTCCTACAGAATGTAGGGGAGAGGAAAGTGCGGCCGTGTGGGGAAACAGCAGGAGGAAAGGAGAGCTGTTTAAGGAAGATGTCATGCCTTGCCTTGCCACACACTGCAAACACGAGGCTTATTATGGGCTCCAGGCACAAGCAGGTTTCCTAATCCAGTGCTGAGATGTTTTGTAACTGCTCTAAATCACTAAATTACTGAATGGCTGGAACATGCCCACGGCGGCCGCAGTGCAACTGCTTTTGTATCAAAACATCCACAGCTGCTCCTTCATCAAACTCGCAGCATTGTGCGAGTTATTTAGTAGTGGAGGCATCTCATATTTTACATATTGTTTCTTTTCAATAATTAATACTACTGTTTTCAATGCCCAGCTTTTTCGATGGGATGTGAACATGCCAAAAACTATCAGAGGTCCCAGATGTTTCACAATCATTTAGGAAAAGTTTGGGGAAGTCCAAAGGAAGAATTCTAGCAAGAGGACGCTCCTTGAATTCTTCCAAAATTGCTCAAAGGAAGATGCGTGACAGGAGGAAATCATACTTTGCTCTTTTGATGTAGATATTTATAAAAACACCATGGCCATAATGTTCAAAATGAGAGTAAAGTAAACAAGTAACTCTTAAAGAAAGATATACAGAAAGAACATTTTCAGGCTATCCTTAGGACTCCTATGTTCACAGTTCTCAACAATAAAATTTGTCTAAATCTCCAAAGTCTGCCTGAACCTTATGGCCTTCATCTGTTACCTAGAAGGAACTACAGGACTTTTCTTCTAAATTAATGATGCAAAACATGGTAAGAAAAGGAAATCCATTAAAGCCATTTTTAAACCCTTACCACTGTAATAACTTCCAGGTCCTTCAGATAGGTCCTCTCTGTAGCGAGAATCTCCTTTGCTATGAAGTACGCC
>JAVCKT010027095.1:0-12561 GCA_032273925.1 Rhynchotus rufescens | reverse complement strand
CGGCTCCCACCAGCAGAACGCGGAGCCTGCTATCCCTCTGGAGCAAACGCTGGAGAACGTCTTCTCCCAGCTTCCCTGGTGCAAAACAAACACGAGGCACAAACTCAATGCTCTCCTCCACTTTTGGGCCTATCTGCAAAAACGAGAATAGAAGAAACAACCCCAACATCCACCTATAACCTCAGAAGCCAGAGAGCTTTAAAAAGCAGGAAAAATCGAGTCCATAGAGCCAGGAGAGCCCCATTTTGACACTTGGTAACAAAGACATAGCTAGCAGGAGCCAGGGGTACGCGTAGCAGTACTGGAACATCAGAGAAACTGTATTTCCATCCATCTTTCTGCTACTATTTATCCCCTGAATTTCTTTACGGGTTTTGGGAGAGCCAGGAGCGCCTCGGCTCCGCACGCAGGACTCAACCTTTGGCTTGGAGAGCAGCACTGTCCTTACCTCAGCATCCTGACTGTGCATCCAGGGATGCAAGGGACAGGCGGTTCTGGTGACCCATGTCCTTAAAAATTCCACACCAAGAGCTCGGCACGTGGCCAAAGCTTTTCCCTTGCTCCTCCTCCCCTGCCCACGAGCTCACAGAGCGGCCCAAGTCCTGACCTAGGGTTTCCTGCATCCTGCTCAAAGCTCAAGGTCTAGTCACTCCGGTCCCTATGGAAAATAAAAGGGGCATTATTGCATTCAGACTCTCACATGCTTTTCTCTTTTTTGTCTTTTTTTTCCCCCCTCTTTAAATCCCTGAGACTTAAAAATGCCAATAAAGGACCGGTATAGCTGTGAAATACAAGAAGAAAAACATTATAGGTGGGTTTTTGGATTAACTGCTTTGCAGGAAAGCTGTATTAGCAAGCTTTCTCTCAGGATTACCAAGCATATCTATTGAAAGGACAAGAACGCTTCTAGATCCTTTGAAAATCCAGGGAATTTGGTTGGATTTATTCCCATGTTAAGCAATTCTACCAGAGTAAGAGCGAACGCTTGTGATCGAGGTAGAGCTGAATGCAGGCAGACGAGGTCACTTTTAAACAGCAGAACCTCGATTCTTTTTTAAAGAGATCAAACAAATTTAAGAGCTTCCCTCTACATCTTTAGCTTTAGATTTGTTCCCATCTCTACTACTTCTAAAATAAGTGTTCAGACAGAAGCCTTTTTTCTTTTTCCTCCCTTTTTTTATAGTTACATAATGTAGCTGTTAAAAGGACAGGAGATAACAAGCCTAGATGCATAAACGTACCAGCTTTTGATACCACCAAAGACATCCTCCAAGTGCCTATTTACCAATGTCACACTAAACAACCATGACATTGCATCCACAGGTATGAATAAAGCCAAAGACTGAGAATACGCATTCAACGGAATAAAAAAGTAAAAATCATGTAGAATGTTTATAAATGTGAAAAAGAAAATTAAATGTGATTGAAAGTCCAAACTACTACTTTGTTCTGTAGAGCTTTGGGTTTCTGTGCAAAGCTGGGCAAAAGACGACAGGTTTCTAAAGGAATGACAGTGATTCCGATACTCAGCCACAACATTATGGACAGTGCTCTAAGGAATAATCATGCCTAGAGAAACACTAAACTAAAGAAACAGGTAACTGAAGGATATTTTGCTTCATTATGCTTACCATACATTGCAAGAGACTCCTTTGAATTTGGAGACCTCTGTCAAATACGTGGGTTATTTTTAGTGTTTGATTAAAAGTTAAAGTATTCTAACAAATCCATCTATGATAAAATTGATATGAGTAATAAATCTGTGAGCACAAAACTCCGCTTGTCATTATAACCTGCTTGTTTCAGAAGCTGATTAAAATGGTACATTACGATCCCCTTCTGGCATCTGCAAAACGGGACGACAGGCGACGCAAAGCAAATTAACTGCAGGAGATGATGCTTTCTCAAATCATTTCTCAAAAAGGCACAATTTTCCCTGAAGTGTCTTTTGCTGAAAACAGCACGTCACTTTACAGCAAAAGCTAAAGCCATCACCAGATTTACTGCCGCCCGTCCTCCCCAGAGAAAGTAGACTTTGCACCTGGAATGAACTAACTGGTGAACATTTTTCTGCAGTGTGATTAAATAAAGGAAAGTAGGATTAGAGAAAAAGCTACGGGGCTTAAGTGCTTTTATAGTCTGTGCATATATCTCCAAATGACCGCAAACCAGCCGCAAACTTGCTTGCTGCTGGACTGCTGAAGGCACTTTGCAATCAGAAAACATAATGATTGTCTTCACAAGAAATTTTGTTGATTCTTGTTTTTCAGTTGATCTTCCATACATTCTTCTAAATGACGTACGATACTTATTCTGAGGTATACAGCAGACGTGTTGCATAGTTTTCCTATTTTAAAAACTGTCCTTCATAGCTGATTGCCCTTTTTTTTTTTTTTTTTTTCTTTCCTTTTTTTGGTTGTGGAAAAATAAGAGGATTCCCGCTGCAGTATAGGACATCATCTCACTCATCAGATGTGGCAACTTGTTAACACATACCTGGGAAAAGATACGTGACTGACATTTATGGCCAAAATATACTTCGATATACTGTAATTTCTGAGATTTCCGCATGAGGCAGCTGATGCTCCCTGAAATCACTGTGTTTTCTGAAACTTTGGAAACATCACAGCCTATTATAACACATTTTGGATGCCACACATATAACGCGGCACCAAAGCCAGGATGCGCTCAGGGAAACCAAAGGCAAGAGAGTCAAATGTATTCTGAGAGTTCAAATCCAGCCACTGGATTCGAGTTTTCCAGCTCGCAGTGACTGACACCGTACTCTTCTTTTGACTTCTGTGCTGGAACAGCATGAAGGCATCCGTGGCACTGTGTGCCCGTCAGTGATGTGCTTTTTCCGTCCAGTCTTCTTGAGTGAGATTCTTTAAGTTATTCTGAAAGTCAAAAGTCAAGTTCTCACCGGTCGCTTGGGCAAAGGGATTGCTGAAGAAAAGGTTTGCATCCAGCGGGGCCGCCGTTTCGGAGTCCCAGGAGTCTGTCTCCGTGCTGCTGGAGTCTTCGGTGGCCGTGGGCGGATAACTCAGCTGTTCCAGCTGATCGATGATGTCGGTGAACTGAAAGGCCGAGCTGGACTCGGAGCGCACAGAATAGGCTGGGAAATTCACCATGGAGCTGGCCTCGGAATGGTTGGCAGAGCTGTAGGCGCGCGAGGAGGTGCCGTTCAGCGGCAAGTTATTGAGGGAACTGCTCTCGGAGCGGTTGTTGATGAGCGAGCTGGTTTCAGACGGGCTCAGGAGGCTCTGCATGCGGCTCGCGTGCGCCTTGACCTCAAACAATTCCGAGGTATCCGAAGGCCTCTCATTGCCATTGAAATCACTCCCTTCTTCAAACTCAAACTCGTCTTCCATATTCATATCGACTGCTTCTGTTGAGTATCTGTCAGGGCTTGATTGGGAAGAGACCGTGTTTTGTTGCAGGGCGTCTGCTGTTAAGCCAGAGGGCTCCAGCGCATGCTTAGAAAACTCAGAGCCCTTCAGCTCTAAACCACTGTACACGTAGGAAAATGCCTCAGATCCCCCAGCAAAAAAGGAGATTTCTGCTGGGTCATCATCAATGAATTCCTCAGAAACCTGTAACGGCGAATTAGGGAAAAGGGGGGCACCTCTACCACAGTGCTGCTGCTCTCTTTCGGCAGTGAAAACACCTCTGGTAAAGTCATCCTCATCATTGTCATTTTTACAACCAGCAACCCTACTCTCTTTGCTACTCTTCTCTACGTCTAGGTCTAAACCACAACTGCTCTCAACAGCAGGACAAGCAGAGTTACAGTTTCCTGCCACACTACCAAACCCAACACCTTGGAATGACTGGAGCATGGCAGATCCCGGCTGCGGCATCGGCTTCCTCCCAGTTTCTTCCGCTGGCGTCGTGGGATTTTTTTCGGGAATCCTCGCGAATGGGGCGTGGGGATCCGCCGAGGAAGGGCTGCTTTCTGCAAAGATGGGCAGGACAGGAGGAGGAGTGGTCGCTGAATGAACTGAATGGAAGGGGGTGCTTGCTGAGGCAGGAGACCCTGGGGTTCTCAAGCCCTCAGTGAAGGGGACACTCTGAGGGAGAAATGAAAAGAGAACAAGTGAAAAGATTATTTTAATACATAAAAGCAAATGCCATATCTGGTTCCCGATACAGAAGGAACGCACACATCAAGGAAGTGCCGTTTTTAGCAAATAAAACTGTATGTAGAAAGAGACCCAGCACCCCCCAAAAGATGACAGGCCTTTTTTTTTCATGAATTTTCATAACCAAATGGAAAACTACATCACATAGTTTATATCCTCTGCTGAGAAAACACCCACATGGGAAAGGAAAGCACCTACATAGATGAGCCAAACCCTGCCCTGCTTCCTTAGCCTCTCGAACTGATTGCAAGCCCAATTACGTGAAACTGCTGCTTTTACACTCTTGTCTCTTGCTGCACCAGAGGAGGCACCTGGCTGGCTGAGAGCTTCCCTCACAGCAACATCTAGAGAGCAGCAGCACTAACCTGTTTTGGCACATCTGGATTGGAAGCGTGAGCAGACACTCTAGCTCTGCTGTGCCGCCTGCGGGAAAGAGAGCAGCCAGGGTGAGTATCCAGGCCATCACTTGGCCTTCTCCCTTCCCTCTTCACCTATTCCCCTTTTAATAGCCCACAGAAAAGGTCCAAGATGTGTTTTTGCCCGTTTTCTTCATGACTACACCAAAAACTAAAGAGCTGCAACAGTTCCAAGTTAAACAACACAGGAGCATGAAATGCACAGAAAACAGAAGGATGCAAGACTCAGCTCACGCATAACCTCTGAGGAAGAAGAGCAAAATGGGACAAAAGAAGAGATTAAGCAGCACTTAGTTTAGCTTTTTCCTTTTATACATCACAGATGATCAGCTTCAAACCAGAACAAGTTCATCTGTAACAATTATACAAATATTCTAATCTTTTTTCAGGTAACTACACAATTAATGCCACATAACAACCTTAGCATTAAATCCCCAGAAGTGGTATCATGCATAACGCTGATGGTTAGATTCAGTTCATGGCAATTATTTACTAGGAAAAAAAAAATCTTTCGTAAGGAAAGGAGCTCAGATGCTGAACACACTCATTAATAGCAGAGTTTAATGCAGGCCTTTTGAAAACTATTTAAATTCATATAATCTTTCACCTAAGAGACTAGGAAGAACTTGCTATCTGTAGAAGAAACAGTTTCATAGTCATGCAAACACATTTTCACCATAAAACTACTTCAAGTTTCCGGTATTTCTTCATTTTCAAACCTTTTTATCGTTAGAAGAGGCCGACATTCAGAACCCAAGTCCAATTAAGTGCAATAAAGTCATAATTATACAGACAGAAGAAACTGGGGTCTCTAATATCACTATCTTTTAGTCAAACTACACAAAGAGGAACCTACATACAAGTCCTCACTAATTGCACTGCATCTTCACGGGACTTCTAGAAAGCTAAGCCACAGATTGCCCACAAATATTAAAACATAACACTGAAATTTCCGTAAGCTGGTTTGCATCATCACGAAATTATAAATTGGACAAAAAACCCTAATTTGGCTACCTTAAATTTGAGGTAGACCTCAGTAACTAAAAGTTCAGCAGAAGATCATACCACCAAGTATCAGTTAAAAGCATTGAAATTCAAGAAATAAGGGTGCTCTGAAAGTCTCAACTAGCATTTTACTTGCCAGCCATCTTTGTATTTACCTCTCATACGGAGTTTTCTTCATCCCGCTGTCCTTAATATAATCCACTAGCTGCTTCTGCGTCCGTCCACTGTGAACCCAAAAAAGGACAAATGTTACGAAATGCAGAAGACAAGAATTATGGTCAACTTTGGAGCAAAGAGTTTTTATAAATCCATAAAAGATTCTGAGATATGTAATTTAGCTGGATTACTTTGGTAATGTTTTTCTCCTTTTATTCTCAGTTTTTTGAGTTATAAAAAGTTCAATTTTAAAACACTTATTGTGGCTCTGCCTACCTGTATCTGAAGGAAGACCCTCTGGTGAAGAACACAGCTTTAGCCTTCGGCTTTGGCTGATCAAATAGTCTAAAGAACGTGTGATACTCAACACAGATTTTCCAGAAGTTTTTACACTCATCTCTACTTCCCAAAAGAAACTCCAGGGTATCCTGATATGGGCCCTGGGAACAAAATACAAAAGGCTCAAGTAGCACTTAATATGGAGATGAATAGGACAAAGCAAATATATGCAACAAAAAATATTTGTAGTGAGTTGCAGCACTTTCCTAGAGCACATTTCTACTACCTAAGGCAGTGGTTACGATTTTTAACGCATTTTAAAATCATCTACCACTTTTCAAAAATATCTGTTTACTTTTAAAACATAAAAACAGTTAAAATACACTCGACTACAAGTTCAGAAAAAGATTGGATATAATTCACATTAAGTAGTATGGAGTATGAAGTTAACAACTTGAAAGGAATTAAAACTTTTAAGAGTAGTTGTTTGAAAATATTTCTTTATAGAAGTTGTATAAAAGCGAATGTCAACACACAGTTATGCCACGAACTTTCTGAAGGTGCCTCTAGGAGATTCCTGACTATTCTTGCAGAGTGTGAGCTGATTCTAGCTTCTGAGATGTATACAACTATGTATTTTTCTTTAATACAACCTTATATTTATTAGAAACAAATTAATTACTAGACATTCACCACATTCCTAGATTAGAAGAGTTAGAGGAATACTTAGAAATGTATATATATGTTTCTATGCTGCCAAGCCTATGGTTATGGTAAAACTTACACGGACCTCTGGGTGGAGTTTAATAAGGAACCTCTTCCTCTTGAAGCTCAGTTTACGGACCTTAGACCAGTTGAAGGTGTTAATTTTCGTGTTACCCTGAATTAAAACAGTAAAAGTTAAAGCAAAAAGCTTCAGAAATGACAGCAAAGCACAATTTCCTGCATGCATACACACACATACACGTGCACATCCACATCCTGCTTGATCAGTATTTTTGCTAGCAATATTCCTTGGAGTACCTTTGGGTTTCAACACAGGCACAGCTACAAATGGTGTGATATCCCTGGGCAGACATCAGAATTGAGTTTATAAAATCTTGTCAGTTTAAGAGGAAGGGAACTGAAAATTTAACCTCACCAATAGCCAGGATACCGTATGGCACAAGCAAGACCAAAGTTGCAATTTATTTAACATCATTTCCTTCGCCCTTGCACTGCTTACAGACACTACATCCCCACCCAAGCTCATTTTCCCTAACTCCACCCAGTATCTGCAAAATCTCAGGTTTTGAGACTTGCTTCCCAAGACAGAAAGCTTAAAGGAATACAAGTCATATCAGAGCTTCAAAGCACTGATCCTAGAGGAGTGAGCAAGCAAGCAGCAAGAGATTCCTCCCCCATTCCAAATCCAGAGACACGTGTGTAAGCAACATGTGTTCCCCACCTTACCTGGAATACTAGCACACCCATGTGTGAAACAGCCAGATTGATTTTTGTGCCCTCACGGTCCGATGCAAGATGAAATCTTATCCCGTACATCTCCAGTTTCCGGGCAACTTCAAGCACTTGGAAGTCTGATTCAGCAGGAGTTTGACCCCTGTAATGAGGAGCAACAACAACAAAAAAGGATATAAAATCATTAAGAACAATTTGATAGTACAGTCTTGCCAACATGGTTGAAGTATTTAAGTCATAACTCTGGCACTTTATCAGAATACTCTATTTAATCTAGCCTGATAATTTTATTCCAAGTGAAATATTCAATACCTTTGTGATAGGAGCAATATGCAATAGCAAAGAGCCAAACTGAAATGATTCCCCAAGGCAGCCACGCTGGAAGAGATACTAACTAGTTAAGAGCTTTTTCAGCTGAGGAGAAATGAAGTTCAATAAATCCTAAATTCAAGCCACAACGCTCTTGTTTGCATATGCAGTTCTATCATGAGACCCAGAGCAAATGCAGCCTGATGAAAATGTCACCTACTAGTATGGCAGAAACAAAGCAGAATAACAAATTTGAGAAGGATTACAGGCTTACGTCAAGGTTTACATCAATTTTTCAGAATTGTTTTTAAAGTAACAACTGGCATTGGAATAACAGGAAAACACGAGCATGTTCAAAAGCAGCAGCTTCTGAGTGAGCAGCAGAGGCCAAACTAAGAAAGCTGAGAACCTCATGGTTTGAACCACGCAGCAGTCACAGGATTTAGCACTTGAGTCCTCAGGCAGTGTACTGAACTCCCAGCATTTTGTCTTCCTGCTTTATCAGGACGGATCCCTTTTTCCATCTTTCTCCACATGGGGGAGTTTACTGGATAGAGAGCATGTTTTTTCTCCCCACTAGCATTTCCTCAAGTGAGCAGAAAACTTGGAGCCAGGGAGTGGGAGGAACTGCACAGAATCAGCAGGGCCAAGAGCCAAAAATGGGGACTGTCCCCAAGGAAATAAATTTCATGAGCTTTAAAATGATCTAATAAATTCTTGGTACTTACATTGACGGGTATTTTTATTTATGAGTAACACAACTGTTTGTTGCATGTTGGGTGGATCCAGTCAGGGGGTTTATTTCAAAGACATTCAAAGCACAAAAAGTGCTGTGGAAATTAAGGAGTACTTCAACTATTCTGCAATTAAGAGGGTGAGAAGTGCTTTTTACTGATGGCCCAGGAGGGCTGAAACCAGCTTAGGTTTCTGCAGGTAGTGTCGAGCTGAACTTTTAAAAAGCCTGTTTTCCAAGAAATTGCTTTCCTCCCATAAATATATATTCCATTTCATTAAAAGACATGATAAACTATTTGTGGCACAATCTATTTTTGCATCCTGTGCAGAGCCAACCATGACACGAGCATTAAATAAGGTCTCCAGCTACTCAATCTTTCCTTTTGATGCCAAATCAGGCATTTGTCCTAAAAATACCCCCTTCTACCTGTCTGCAGTCACGATTTAGATTAAACAACTTCTTTTGTACTGCACAGGCTTTTTAAATATACATTGAAGTGATTATTAATCTTCACTTCTCAGAAACAGGGATGACTATAACATAGCAATAGAAGGGAGCATGTAGAAGGGAGCTCTAAAATACCCTATTTTAAATTATACAACTTGACAGCCTGTAAGAAATGGAACTTGTTAGAAAAACTAATGTTCCTCCACTCCTTAGTGAAGCGTTCCTTACGCTAAAGCACAGACAGCATTTAAAAAGTCCAAGGGACAGGGACAGATTTGGGACAGATAGGGACAGGTTTGGTCCCTATTCTGCCCCGATTCCAGCTTCAATATTGCGGGACCCCATATGGTGACAACGCAACTGTAGAGAACCATATTCTGGGAGTCCTATTTCAAATGGAAAGATAAATGCCAAACAAAAAGCCCCAGAGACTGATTCCTACCAGCTTTCCTACCTCCTGTACTAGTTTTGTTTAAGGGCTGCTACTGGTAAAGCAGATTTTTCTTCTCCTCACTGAAACTCTTCATGTTCTATGTTAGCTTTAAGTGTCACTAACATCTGCTCTGTGCTTTCTGCTCCATGGTTTCTGCCGATCATTTATCTGCCTACAGCACAAAATAGACAAGAAATAATTAGTTTTGGTCACAGCTTTGGGAGAGTCAGCCCCCTAAATCCTGGGGCAAAAATTAGGATAAAAGGACAACGGGAAAATTGGACAATATCCTGCTAAAGCTTCCTGAGAAACAGTCCAGTTGGAACTCATGCAGCCTCACTGCTAATTATGGTGCGTTCTGACCCACCGGGTACAAACCTAAAGCACAGGGCGCCTCAGGAAGAACAGAAAACACGGAATATTCCTTAAGGAATATTCTGCCATGCCTGGACCTGCTGAAGGAGGAAAAGGAAATGAAGCCGAGCAGCTCACGCTGCACGACAAACGTTTACAAGCGAGAAGCAGTTTCGTGGTCATTATCCTCAGACTCTTGGCGCAGACTAATCTGCCCAGCCCGGCCCGAAAACAATCTGGGCTAATTTTGTCCATCCATTAAGCAGATCAATCTGCTTAGTCTTCCTCGGCTCAGTGGCTGACAGACTATCAGTTAAAAGGGTTTTCCAGCAAAAACTGCTGCCACTGCACAGATTTTTAATGGAAAGGTACCTTACATGAGTGCACAGTGACGACTATTTGCACATATTCACGTGTCAGCTGTGTTCCTGTGGCAATAGCAGGCAAACAGTGTAGAGCAGATGCTGAGAAAGGCCTGGTGACTTGTACAGTTTTTTAAAAACAGCCATGAATGCAATATTTTAAAGAAGAAATATTCAAAATTCTGCATGTTTAATGAATGCTTAGAGTAGAAAAAGCAGGATTTGAGATCCCTGCAAAACTTTTAGACAATTTACCAATATCATATGTCCAAAAAAGAATCTAACTTACGACAGATAGGTGAAAGGTGGAGGATAACAGTAAACACGAGTGTCAGTCTAACAAATCCTTGCTTTCTGTCCTGCCTTACGCACATACACACAAAGCAACACGGTCATGCGGATGCAAACAATTTAAGTGAATTTATGTGAAAAATGTCCATCAAGCAAAACAGACTCAGCACTTATTTTCATGCATCTGTTCTCTAATGTTTAATCCCAGGCTACAACTACCTTTTAGCAAGTTTTCCGCTTCTTTTTCCCCCCTAAGAAGGCAGGTAACATTATATTTTGAGTATTTGGGATGCTGGGATTTATCCATGTCGCCACCAACACGCAGCACTAATATAAACTTACCCGCGAACTGAAAGTTAATTCAGATTCTGCTGACGAAAACGCAATAGAAAATCAGTTTACAATCCCATATTTTTTAGTACAATCACCTCTGTATATTGGTTCTTCTTTAGATACAGAATGGATTGGATACAAAGGCTCCGTTTTATCCTGCTTTACCTTCTTTTGCCAGTTCTAACAGCTGCTGTGAAGCTATACAAAATCAAAATGATGTTTTTAAATGCAATGAGACACTCCCAGCATCCGTCCAAAGAGCTAAGGCACCATCGGAGAAGTCCACAGCTCAAGTCCTCCACCAAAAGGAATCACTGCTCCTACTTCAGCGCAAGGAAGCCGGATCCACGCTCCCGATCAGTCGGATACAGGAAAGCAGAGTGTGCTGGTACATAAGCAAGGGTGCTCAAAGCAAAGCAAGGGCTGCATGGATGCAGAGAGACAGAGAGAGACAAAAAAGGGCTAGCACAGTGGGGAGATGAGTCATTTGGTCAGAAATGGCCCGTGTGCTTTTCCTGGAGGCAAGATGCAGAGGCAAACCTTAGCTGGAGAGCGAGTCACGCCGCCAAAGAGGAGCAGGGGAGCCGTGAAGGCAATAAAAAAAATGAAAAAATACAAACAAAATAAAACAAAAGCAAAGGACCAGGACGATTAGACAGAGAAGAAAAATATTTTGCTCATTTAGCAGCGCTCTGCATGGCCTGGAAGGAGCCAAGAGCCCAAATTCCACATTCCCATTTGCTCCTGGTAACAGAAATGTGGAAAACGAGAGGGCAAACTTTGGGACCTTCACAAATCTTACTAAAAATGGAAGAGGGTGGCCAGTGCTCCGAGGGGAAGGCAAGAGAGCGGCGACGTGTAAGGAAGTCGCAGCTATTTTTAGACTTGCAGCGCTTCCAAAATCACATCTGTTTAACAAACCTTTTCCAAAGCAGCGAGGAGATTTCAAGGGAGCAGCCAAGATATTCAGGTAGCCCTCATGCTCACCTGCAACTTTTGCTGGCCCAAACGCCCCCAGGTTTCATCTCCGCCTGACCCCTGCGTACGTTTTTATAACATTTCTTAAAAATATGGCTTGAAATAAATTGTATAACATGGTTACGCTGCATTGCAAGTGTCATTAAACCAACAAAAAATGCATCCATGAAGTAAGGATTCCTTTGCCACCCATTTTCCTGGAAACATAGGTCACGTTGTAATCTAAGTTTCTCTATAGCATAGAATTGATTAAAAGTGGTTGGGCTGAAAAGAGTGCAAGGTTTTATGGCTAAAATTATCCGTCCCTGGCTTAGATGACAGACTCTTGCCTTGCAGCCCAGAGAAGTAAAACACGGAAATTCAAAGCAAGAGGGAACAGATACAGATATCCCATTAACAAGGAGTTGTCCTGGGCTTGTTCTGGTGACATTTATCCCCAGAACTACAAAAATTGTTTCATCTCCAATTGTAAGAGCTGCTGATGTGCGCTCCATGGTGTTGCCAAATCCTTTCCTCATCCCAGCTGTAGCTTTAAGCTCTGCAGTATCTTGCAGCACTGTCACGACGTCACTCCAAGCTGCACAAAATAAGGGTGTTTTCTTCTGTTTTAAGAGTTGTTGCCTAATTTTTTTTTGCGCTTCTTTCTCTTGACTTGTGAGAAATAACCAAGTGTTTTTAATTAAGTTTACTCTGCAAAAGTGTAGCTGAACTTAAGTGCCCGCAAACAGCAAACAACTCATTACTGAAATAGCCAGGAGCTGCTTTTCGGTTATAGGAGGTATCTCAGCTTTAAATATAGAGATGTTGCCATAAAACCCTGCGAGTTCTGTCTTAAAAATAAGTCAGTCATCTGCAATCCTTG
>JAVCKT010027094.1:29195-52941 GCA_032273925.1 Rhynchotus rufescens | reverse complement strand
GAAGGCAGAGTTACTAAATGCCTTCTTTGCCTCTGTCTTTACTGCTAAGGCTAATCCCCAAGAACTACAGAGCCCAGGTAAAAGAGAGATAAACAGGAGAGAGGAAGACCTTCCACTGGTCAAGGAGGATTGAGTTAGGGAATACTTAGGAAAACGGCCACCATCTGTGGGCCCAGATGGGATGCACCTAAGAGTGCTGATGGAACTGGCGGAGGTTATTACTCAGCCACTCTGCATCATCTTCGAGAGGTCATGGAGAGCAGGGTCGGTGCCAGAGGACTGGAAGAGAGTCAACATCACCCCAGTCTTCAAAAAGGGCAAGAGAGAGAAGCTGGGAAACTACAGGTTGGTCAGCCTCACCTGAGGCTGAAAGGTGATGGAGAAGCTCAACCTAGAGACCATCTCTGGGCCTGTCAGGGAGGAGGACGTGATCAGGAGTAGTCAGCACGGATTCACCAAGGGGAAGTCAGGTCTGATGAACCTGATGATAGCATGACTGGCTGGCTGGATGAGGAGAGAGCCATAGATGTTGTCTACCTTGATTTCAGCAAGGCTTTCAACATCGTCTCCCATAATATCCTCACAGGAAAGTTCTGGAAGTGTGGACTGGACAGGAGGGCAGTGAGGTTGACTGAGAACTGTCTGGATGGCAGAGCTCAGAGTGTGGTGATAAATGGGGTTGAGTCCAGTTGGAGACCTGTGGCCAGTGGTGTCCCCCAGGGGTCAGTACTGGGCTCGGTACTGGGCTGTTCAACTTGTTCATCAATGACTTGGACGAGGCCACAGAGGGGAAAATTTTAAAAGGAGGTAAAGTTTTTTAGTTGGGAGAATGGGGAGAGGAATCTGTCGATGACCTTAAAAGCTCATTTTCAATGCATAATAGTAACACCTAAAATAGAGGTATCTGTTCTCTTTTAGCAGTGTGTAAGCCCAGGCATGTGTATTTGTATGTTTGTGCATGTAGTTATGAAGCAAGGACATCTCTCTCTTTTAGATACTATATAGAAATATCTTTTCCCTGCTTCTATTTTTGAAAACTGAGTAAGATTCTTAAACCTAAACCCAGTACAAAATCCTCAGAGAAGGCATGTCCCATTCTGACTTTAATTTTATTAGTCACGGTTAGATATTGTGGTAGTATTAAGGTTAAAGTATGGTATATTGCAAACATTCTGAGAATGGAAACCTTAAGTTTGGTTTTTTTTTTTTTTCTGTATTGGTGGGCTTGTATCAGAACTCTAGCATTACTCTTTCAGTGAGGAAAGAGGGAGATTACGGGCTTGTTATCTGTTCAGGAGTTTCTGTGCTTAAGAAGTATTGGGCTCGATAAGCTATCTCCCGTAACACTGAAATTAATATCCCTGTGTGGTTTCTTAGGATTGTAGGTCTGTGAGTGCCAAGTATCTATTTCTCTGCATTTCTATAACAGATATACACATACATGTGGGTATGTATGGGTAAATGTGTATAAATATATACATGGATATTTGTAATCACATATTATGACAATTGAATGCGTCTGTATACTAAGCGGAAATGGCTTTTAGAAATCATGTTTGTTCTGGTTGCCAGAACAATGGGCATTCACACTGGAATCCCTTAGATTTACTTCTGCATCAATACACTGGCAAGTCAGGCTTCAAAATATTGAGTTAATTACAGAAGCAAAACCACAAAGGTTAAAAAATGTTAATGGGCATCAGTGAGGAGCACAATCTATTGAACACCAACTGATTAGAATTTATTGCAGGAGTTAAGACAGACACATACCAAGAGTGTAAGAAGAATTAGAGCGCACAAGAGTGCTCTTCTGTATCCAATAATCCTGATAATGTTCTCACATGCTCCTAGTAATAACTCTACATTTAGTTTTAATTGCTCGGCTGGCTAGATGGTGATCTCTATCTAACGAGTGCTTATGCTATTTAAACTCACCACTGAGTATCTGAGAAGGCATTGCAGGTGTCCACTGATATCTCAGTGCTGTGGTTTACCACCCCCTGAATGTTTGCTCTAATATTTTTACTTTCTTGATCCTTAAGGCTGTAGATCTGGAATTGCAGACAAAAGCACATGGTGGGGTCTCTGTCAGGTCCAGGGAGATGAAAGAGCAAACTCTGCTAGTGAACCTATTGCCTTTGGGCTAAGGGAAAGAGCATGACATTTCTTTTATAAGTGACTTCATCACTTGCTTCAGAGATGTCAGTTAAACAGTCTGGGGGATGTGACTGTGTTTCGTGCTAACAGCATATGTTTGGTCCATCCTCCTGACTTGCTTTCCCAAATGGCTTGGCTGCAGCTGGGGCACACAGGGTAGTGCCTGACCCTGGGGAGAAGAGCCTTGGGCAAAGAGGGGATCATTCGAGGTCTCAGGAACACAGAACGTGAGTTGTGCGTCACACATTTGTTTGGTTTCACAGCTAGCAGTAAATCCAGACCCCCTGTAGGACCTAATTACCTCACAATTGAACACTAACTCAGAAGCTAAATGCTGTTCAGGAGAAATGGGGAGTCATTTCCGAGCGCACAGGCACAAGCACATTTTTATTGGCCGTAGAGAATGGTACTGTTTGTGCCAATATAGTGTGAACGTCTGACTCAGAGCATAAAGTGCAGGTGCCAGCAGCAAGAAGATGCTACTAAGAAATACCAGCTCGCTGGGACTGCAAAGTATCAGCTGTGTGAGGAGACCAGAACTGGGAACAGAAACAGCCGCTGATGACTGGAGACGTGTTTTCTTTGCCATCTCCTGGGCGCCCCTCATCATGTTCTTCACTGTGGATTCGGAGGACTGAGCCATGGCAGCAGGAACGGCAGAGCTGCCCCTTTTGGGACTAATTCAAATCCCACAGCCGAGGAGGCCAGCCTTGCCCTTCTTTTGACCCCTTCTTCCTGAGGAATACCTCCAATACCTATCCATGCCTCTGGAACAGCAGTAGATAAACACGGCTATTCTTCCTTCCTCATGGGATGGTCCTGGCAAAGGATAACACCTTGTGTCTTGTCATCGTCCCAGGAGCCTGCTTGAGAAGGTAACCTTTGAAGAACAGAAAATTGGCAGAGTTCACATACTCTATACAGCGCCTTGTGCAATGTATCCCTGATCTGACTGGGCCTTTGGGTACTCCAGAGCTACAGGTAACAGCATCGAACAGTGACTGTCTCTAAGGATAAAAGCGGGAAATTAAATTGTCTTTGGATAAAAATAGTGTCTTCTGATTGTGTTTTCTACTTGTTCTTTGCCGTCAGGCAACATATGACAACTTCAGGAGTGGTTTTTTTCCCCCTAGGCAATATTTTGTTGCTCTCTGCCTTAAAGTCAGTCAATATCTGTAATTATCTGTCCATCCCACAGGTAACTAGAGGACTTCTAGAAAAAAAAAGAAAAGAATGAAGATAGCAACAGAGTATATGACAAGACTTGGAGAATTAAGATGACAAAAAGCAGGTCACTAGACTCAAAGCTCCTGTGTGGCTCAGACTTGCATTTTACACATGCTTCTGGTTCTTTATATCTCAGAGTGATGCTTACTATGCAAAACACATGTAGGTGCAAGTATATGCATGTGTTTGTGTGTGTATGTGCTTGAATATGTCCGTTTTCTTATTTGTGTGTGTGAATGAATACATGCAGCGTGTGGGTGGCGTGGAGCTAAAGGCACCTTTTCAGGGCTGACAAGATCGACATTTGATTCTCCTTCAGCTGAGATGGGCTTTTCAAAGCGCCTGCTGAGGCGGAAGGAAAAACAACCCCCTCGAGCCTGGCGCGTGCAGCGAGTGCTGCGATGAAAACCCGAGCTCGCGAGCGCGGTTCGGAAGAGCTAAGCCAGCTCTCTGATCTCGCTGCTGGCGCGCGTGTGCTCCTGGTGGCTGTGGTGGCAGGCCCTCTTCTCCCCGGCACGAGCCAGCAGAAACTTGCCCGAGATGAGTATGCGGAGCCCTAAGCATGTCAGCACAGGATCCGGGCGGTCTGCATCCCTTCCTGGATGTGGGTGGCAAAGCCGGTGCGGCAAGGCCAGCGAGGGCACAGCTGGCACGCAAAGCCCTGCCATCAGCAAGCCCACATCTGCCAAACGGGTTGAGAGCAGTCCGCCCAGCTGGGATTTTAATACGGCTAACGGGCTTCCTTTGGAAAAGCAATATTTTTCCGCCTTCATGATAGAGACGTGAGAAGCAGAATTGACAACAAATTAAATGTTTTTAGGGTGAGATGCGTGTGTGGAATTTCAGGCCCACTGATCTTGGCAGGGTCCCCTGAGAGATCCATACGATCGAGGCGTTTGCTGTCCTGAAAGGCCTTTGGCCTCCAAGACAAATCCTGGCAGTGGGGAGAAGCAGCAGGTCCGTGTGAGGAACGTCGTAGCACCCCACAGTGCCATGCAGAGGGGCCTGGTGGCAGTGGGCATTGATGGCACTGGGTGCACTGCACCCAAAACTGCAGGGCGAGAGCTCCTGTGGGTGCTGGCTCCAGGGGCTGCTGACAGGCCTTGCCCCCTCCAGGAGGTGAGCACCCAGGACAGGGTTGGGAGCACCATTCCCAGCCGACATCTCACCTCTTCACTGCTGACACCAGCTGCAACTGATATTTTTATTCCCTAGACAGACCAAGACCCGGTAGTTTCCTTGCTTGCCTTTCCTCCATGGCCCTTCAGGTTGCGTGAAGCTCCCTAAATAGCATCTGTGTAATGGTGCTTTTCTGCTGACCCACATTTCTCAGCACAGCTTCAAACTCTGCCAGCAGCTGTTCCACGTTCAGATTGTTAAATCTTCCCCAGGTAGCTGGGGAATTAATGTTAGCTATCAAGAGAAGAAGCAGACATTAGAAGCAGAGGTGGGAATCCTGAGGGACATCCTATTTCCTGGGGGTGCCTCAGCTGAGTGGCATCTTCTATGACTCCTGCAAGACAAACCCCCATGGAGGCATAAAGCATGACATGGATTTAGGGGCTCTGTGCCCTGGGAGAGGTAGGGCAAGAATTTATGGGTAAAGGTGGTTTATGGATCCTGAGGATGGACCCTGAGGTATCAGGTCCTTGGGTGGAGTCCAGAGGCAGACATGAGGTGCTGAGTTCTCTGCAATATGCAAGGCACTTCCAAGTAAGAGCCAGGAGAGGTGGTGGGGCCAGCATGCAGCTGTGAAGATTTCTCAATATTTGCAACTGAAATTCAGAGACCTGAATGCATTTATGGCTCCCTTTTTCCTGCCTCCTATCCCTTCTTCACAGTATTCCTGTGTTTAGGACAGGATATCACAATGCCTGTGGTGGCATTGATCACAAGCACAAGTCCCTTGTCTCTGGGCAAGGACACTGCACTAATCGCCTTGCGGTAGTCCAGGAGGAAGGGAAGGAACTTCCATTCCTCCCTCTTGAAACTGTTCATTTTTCAGACCATGAAAATGGTATGAAATTTGTTAAATTTAAATTGATCCTAGCACAGGGAGATATAGGTGCCTCTCCTTGATCCATCGGTTTGATTTAGGCAAGGGTAATCTGCAGAAAGGTGGCAAAGCGTGGATTTGAACTTGTGCAGGCAGGAGAGAAGACTGAACCCACATTTGCCACAGCTAGGGTGAGTGCTTTTGCCCCTCATCCAGAAGATATACCAGGAACCATTTTCTATATCCTCACTTTGTACTCAGGATCCATGTTTCACTCTGGGCCACCCTGGAAATACACAATTTATGGATGTTTCTGAGTTAAAGAACGAGATAAGGGCTGACCTGCTTACCAGTGATAAGGCTGAGGTGTTGAGGACATGAATAGCTGTCAAAATTGGAACAAAAGATTGGAGGTGTCCTCAGGAGCAAGCTCAGGTTTATAAGCTCTTTTCCATGGACTGAGGAACCAAAATTTGTCCTGAATCCGTTTGTTGGCCTGAGACTTGACCTATTCATAGCGTATTAATTGCTCCATTGCTGATCAGTTTTATTAATTCTCATTAGGTTATTAAATTAAACATTGAATCTCCAAAGCCACTAAGATGGCACAATGAGCTACTTAGGTCTGTAAGCCAGTAAGCCCATGGTGTATGGCTCTTCCAACAGCCAAACATTTGCAGAATTATTTAAAGAGTTTCAAATCTGATAACTCACCTGGGAAGCCTGTAACTATAGAGGGCAATCCCAGACCTCTCAGAAGAAGTGAGTGGAAAGAGCTTTATTCACTGAACAAATGTGGGACAAGAAAAGATGCTTAATTATGGACCTCAGAAAGAGCTTAGGTTTACTGCAGTTACAAATATGACAAAGATACATCTTTCAGAGATGTGGTAATAAAGAGTAGATCAGAATGGATGCATTAGCAGAACAAATCCATTACACTTGCCTAAATATCTCTGAAAGAGCTGAGAGTGGAAGCAGACAAATAGGCACCAAATATTCTTGTAGAATTATATTTTGTTGAGCTGGCAAACTACTCTGCACTTCCTAAATCCAGCTTGTCATACATTGGAGAGGAAATAATGGAGCATTGCAAACACTTCCATTAATTGACCATTCTCTGATAATGCAAAGCATGGCAAAGCATGTTTAATTCATCCCTCAATTTAAAGAGTCCGGGAAAAGTCCATTCCGGTTTAGCTCTGTTGAAGCCATGATTTTGTATAGGGATATATTGCATCTTTAATGAGAGATTGGTCTTGACATGTAATATGTCTTTGACAGTGAAGATGTGGATAATACTGCCAGCTTGCTACTGTAATTTCCCAGCCTTGGATGAAAGCTACTATGTAAGCGAAAAGTGCTGGTATGTTTCTGTCTCATCAGATGCTTACAGGAAAATCATTTACTGGCTACAAATAGAATTCACACAGGGAAAATCAAAGTTCTGCTGAACTTCAGGAGTCCCAGTATTTAGTCTTAAACTTCCAACTTTGAGGAAGAAATTCTGGAGAAAAAAAAAGAGAGAGAGAGAGAGAGAGAGAGAGAAAGAGAGAGAGAGAGAATAACAGCTCCATTTTTGGAAACAAGCAAAGATCATTTAAATGCTGTCTGGGAAAGATTTAATTTCCTTTTTGGGAAGTCAGAGCTGCAGTAAAACATTGAACATTTTCTTTTTTTTTTCTTTCTTTGTCTTTCTTTTTTTGTGCCCTATGATGATCACTCCTAAAGCGAATAAATATTTCCCTTTTCAGATACTTTTCCCTCAGTATTTGGTGAATGTTGCAGCATTTGGAGGGCATTTTTACTTCTACTCCTGCAATTTCCCACTTATTTTGCAGATGTGCTGCAGAGCTCCAACTGCCCCTTATCTTGCTCGCTGAGCATCTCTCAAGTCCAAGCACTGCAGAGATCACTAGAAGATGCCCATGGACTGGATGCATCTACCGAAATGTAGGCGTCCAACAAAGGGCTGAGACCACAACACAGTTTGGAGAAGATACCACAGTCTCCTGGGAGTGCTAAAATACCACCAAGGACCTTTATATTCTCCAGAGCAACGAAGGACCTAGAGGACACAGGACTCTAAGCCTGTACGTCTCTGAAATCCTGACTAGTACCTGGGAGGTGTGTTTTGTGCCCCAGCAAATCCAGTATTTCTAAAGTGACTGTGAATAGTCTGTCAGACACAATCTCTTGAACATATGGACTCGCAGACTCTATGCTATGTGCAATAGTCCCTGTAGTGCTGAGATCTCACCCAGCTTGGGCAGTAGGTTATATTTTCATGTAGTGTGCTATGGTAGTCTTCCATCCCATATGTCCCCACCAAAACAGATGACTGTTGCAGGCCTACAGTGATACTGATGAAGATTAGAATAAATCAGAAACGGGCATTTGAATAAAAACATCATTTTAGGTGTATGTTTAAGTTCCTGAGCTCAAGCTAGAGATGACTATGCTGAACTCCAGCTTTACAAGGTGCCAGCACCAAAAAATGGCTTAGGTTATATCTCTTCCAGTAGGGAGGAGTCTCCGACATTGCCGTCAGCACACAGCTGTGGTCACAGGTGCTCAAGCAGCAGGTCCCAACAGTGGCAAGGACCAGACAACCCATCTTGAAAGCAAGAGGCATGGGTGGCTCAGACACCTTCTTGGTTGGAGGGAATTTATATTCCCTACCCCAAAATAGCAGGCTTTCATGTGAGGGTGTGATGAGGGGAAGGGATTTCTTAGCTCTGGTTGATGCCCTTGACATCAAATCTGCAGGAGATTCAGCTTGGCTGAGTCCTAGGACTCTTCCATGCTATGTGTGCTTGCAGCCCCTAGCCCCGCTGCCCATTGCAGGTGGCCCTGCCAGCATGCCTCTCCTTCCACCTTGGTGCCCACAAAATTCTCCTGAGACACACAATTTCTGAGTTTAGATCTCCACAGGCTCAACCTGGCCAAACCCCGAGTCTGCTGCTTCCTTCCCAGTGCAGGAAAAGCAGAGGCAGGCAGCAACAGCACCTTTGGTGGCTGCCGCTTCTTTGGTTCCTCGCAGGTTGACCACATCGGAGAGAAGCTGTGCATCTCTGGGTCACGTGTATGTAGTCATGTTGGTGACCCAAGACCCAAGATGCAGTCATCTCTGAGCCAAGAAACGGGATTTCCCACAGATCCTCTAGAAGCAGCCTGGCTCAGGGATTTGGGACTAGGTCACGTCAAGTAGTACCTGGGAACAGGTCAACTTTTCTTTGGGCCTGGGCTTTGCTGCTACAAGTGGAAACTCAACATTTCCATTTGATATTGAACTCCAACATTTCTCTTTTGCGTTCCTCATTGGCATAAAAGTTCCCAAATTTAGATTTCTTACACAGCAGATTTTTGTGAGGGGTTATAATTACAGTCAGCTGAGAAGTTTTGTTTCTATTTTGATTTTGATTTTGTTTATTTTTAATTTAATTGTTATATATGAATAGAGCATGATAATTATCCTAATTATGAACAATATCAGATAAAGAAATATAATAATTCATTAGTATCATAATTGGTAATTGCTACTGTAGCTGGTGTTTACTTTGGTAATTGGCATTTTAATTGGCAATTGCTATTCAAAATGGCCATTGGGGTTATTCTAACTGGTGACTGGTAATTACAATGAATTTTGTTAATTGGTATTCTAATAGGTTTGGTAATTCATATTTGGTTTGCTCACTGGTAACAGAGCAAAGTGGTCATTTGTAATAGATAATTGGTTTGGTAATTGATTTAGCAATTGATACTGTAGGGAGTACCAAATGAATGATCAAATACATTCATTTAATAATAAAATAGATAATATTTTGAAATTAAAACAATTTATGAAGCTGAAGATCAGATGCTTCTGATACAAAAATATTACTAAAAAATGATGATTTTAAGAGAAATTCCTAATTGTAGGGAATTTTCTAAAATGGAAATTCTTGGAAACTGACAGGATCATTTCAATGTTTGAGTTTCATGAAACAGACATTTTCCAATACATAAACAATCTCTTGAAGAATTTTGGACTGGCATAGGTGTAACACCCAGGACTACCTCTATAAGGTAGTCTGTCACCTGCCTCCTGATGCGCGAGATAACATAGCGGGGTGCTAAAGCACCTCTGTAGATCTATAGGTGATTAGGTAGCTAGCAACATTACTCATATCCCTAGAGCATCAGCATAGCTAGGACTGAAAATGAAAATGTTTATATTTTTGTTTTTTAAAAAGAACTAAATGGTTGCCAAAACAGGGATGAGTTGGTGGGACCACTGCTGAGCGCTCTCCTCTTTTCCCATGAAGACCACATGCCGTGCACAGGGTCGCAAGGCAGAGCAGAAGCCACGTGGCCAAGCTGGCCCTGTTAAAACTCATCCTTCTTTCACGTCCCCTGGCTTCCCAAAGAGCTCTTGCTCCTCATCCTGTGTTGAAATTCTCTATTCTAGCACAGTAGCTTTTCTCAGCACAACAGGACAAGATTTTGACCCACGTCACTCTTGTGAAGCTGGATCAGTCCATCAAACAGATTTTCTTTCCTAGTTTTCCATATATATGTGATGGTTGCTTCAAATACTGGGGGAACTTTGCTTGCTGTTCTGTAATACAGTGGATTCATAGTGCAATACATTGGGGGAGGGGAGCATGTGACTTAAAGAAGAGACTTTGGAGCACTGAGATATGCTAATGACATCCCTATAAAGACAGCAAGCCTAAGATCTGTAGGGAAGAGTAACTAAAATTGTTCACTACCAGCCTTTGATGCAAAAAAAAACCCTTGCTTGCTTATATAACTGATGGTACAAATTTTCGCAGAGAAATATCTAGAACTGCCAGAACTATTTCTGTCCTATTATGGGCTTTGGAAAATGATTGATTTTTTTTAGATGCGTGAAGTTGAGCGTCCAACATGCATTCTTTCTGCCCAGAACAGTGTGCCTGTAGATGTTTGAATATCTGGCTCATTAGACTGTGTCCTTCTATGCTTAGCATAGAAATCTGAGATAGAAAATACCCCTCAGGTCATCCAGTCCAGCCTTTGCACTGCAGAATTGTTTCCTCTCCCTCCTATATATTTTCTAATGATTTGTCCATCCCAGTTATAAATGCCTCAGATAATGGGTTTCCTCTGGAAAACTATTCACCATTATTGACCACTGTTATTATAAACTGGGACTGGGATTACACCTAGTGACAAGATGGGACATTTCAATATGATGCACACAAAAAGAGAAGGGATGAAGCAGCCAAAGAAAAACTATGAACAGAATACAAAGAGCCTGTGCCTCAAAGCAAAAGACTTACTACTTAAGCAGACTATAACTTTTGAGAATGCATCTACTTCAAATAATCAGAAGGTAATGTGAACCTTTAACCACAAAACTGAAATCTCCCATAGTTGAGTGGTTTATTTTTTTATTAGCCAAACTTTTTTTTTAGCTGCTATCAGGAGGTTTTGATGAGAGCTCAGTTGCTAAGACATAGACATTCTGAGTGCCCAATCTCCAAACTGAAAAGTTGCGTTTGTAATTTCACCTGATTGAATTCCAAGAGAGCTCTCCCTCTGTTTGCTCTGCTTCAAATGATATAAGGACAAGGAATTATTTTTAAGAGGCTCCTTATGAACTGAAATATGAGGGTGCATTTCTAACATCATTTTTGAGACAACTTTTATTCTTCTTAAATTATTTTCAAACTCTGTGATAGTTTCAGAAAATCACATCAAAATGCTTCTTTCCACTACACATTATCCAGTAATTCAAGACTGATTTTGTAGATTCTTACCTAATGTTCATGTATCTGGCAGTATGCAATTAAATTTTTCACATGCTTCTCTTTTCTTCTCATAAGTCTTGTTCAATTTAACCAATCAAAAATGAGTTTATTTCTGATTAGAAAATTAGTTAATGAAAATAAAGCCTGAAAAATAAAGCCTGACAAGTCATTTGCAAATGTCCGTAACATTCTGCGATCTCTTCTTCTTTGGAAACTACATTTACTCATGTCTGTGTGTAATTGATTGTGTTGTGTGTACACTTTGCGATACATCCAGCAAATATAATGTCCTGTTGCTATTCAGTATGTGTTCCACATCAGTTATTCACGTGTAAGAGTTTTGGCCATGTCGATGCAGGGTAGTGGAGCCCACTGCAGGAACTCCATGCAAATTAATGATCAAGATACCTGAAGGTGAATTGCTTCTGGGTCCAGGGCAGGCATTAATATTGGCACCCTCATGCCCCACACCATGGTGCAGGTAGATTTCTCCCTTGTTAGCCAATAGACAATGCTGAAATATTTGTTCTGTCATTTCTGTCACGGGAAAGTAAGAGAAGGCCAGGTCTTATTAAAAAGACAGCATTCAAGGTTTAGATTTCTACCTCTCCCAAATCTCTTGAAATATGAGTTCAAAATATCACCTCACCTTATTTCTGTCCATCCTCCCTAGCACAGCATCATCACAGACTCATTCTCTCTCCTCCTGCATATGTTTTTGAAGCTGGTTTAAGCTTGAAGATAAGATCTTAAAGCTGACATTAGCTACTGGCAAGGGACACTTTCCGCTCCAGCAGCAGTGCAGATCAAGTGATTGCTGCCATTACTAATTTGATATTTTTCTTCTTTTCTTCTTCCTGGATCTTCACAGCAGACACCTCATCTCCCTAGGAGAAAGCACATGAGAAGAGCAGGACATGTTGATGTCTGATCAAACCATATGTTCAATGGCTCCAGTACCAAGTAAGAAATTGCATGGTTACCTCATCAAGTTAACTTTCACTCTTCTCACAAAACGCAGGGATCTCATGACCTTGGAGAAAGTGGTGCCAACAGCAATGTTAGCTTCAGGACCAGCAATCTTCAGTCTTCAGGTGTGCTGCCCCAGCTATGCAGCATGAGGACACCCACTAGTTTTAAACACATCCAGCTCAGGTAGTGGATGCAGTTTCACTGCAATGGCACAGAGCTCTGCATGTGCTGATTTAAGTTCCTTCCCAAACAACAGCTCTGTCTTCGCAATAATTGCTATGATTTTTATTAAAACTGTGTGTTGTTTTTTAGAGTTTCTCTACAAAAGAAGCCACCATGGAATCAGCTCTAGATCAAGACATCTACATGGTATGTCCATGGGGATGCTTAGCTGTTAAAGGTCTGAGGCTCTGAGACAAGGCAGTGAACAGCTAGCTAATACAAGTCGGTGGAGCCCACAGAATAATTTCATTAGCCCCAAATTTAATACCTAGAGCTTGACTGAGTGCCCCAAATTAGATGTATGTCTTTACCTAAGGTGGAGAGATTGCCCAGTCAGCCCCCGATTTCTGCTCACACCTTCCCACGTGGGTAGCACATAGACACCCTCATAACTCTAGTACCTCTACGCACATGCCACATGAATGGTGCAACTCAGCTAAAATCACCAGGATGTGCTATGGAAAAAAAAAAATATCATCCCTGCCCTGTCAGCTCCCTGGGAATGTCTAAAATCTCCTTTTCCTTCACGATAAGGTTAGAAAAGCTTTGCCTCATGCCCTTCGTGTGGTACAGTGCAGCCCTAAACAGACGAGATGACAGACAAGTGAGGGTAAAACATCCACCAGAAAGCGGGTAGGGGTGAGGAAGGTCATGAGTAACAGAAAAACAATGATGTAGCAGCTCCAATTAAACACAGCCTTCTCACTAAGGCTCAGTGGCTTTTTCTGTTATTGGTGCCTTTTTGGGGGTTTTTTTCTCCCCTCTCTGAAATGCAAAATGGCAATGGCTGGGCAGCTGGTGTGCCGTGACAGCTGCTTGTCACGCTGTTCATAATCACCCTATTGATACCTCTGCCTATGTGTTGTATCCACCTGTTGTCTTTGGTCTAAGCTTGCAAAAAAATCCGTGTTACAGGAGCTGTTGTTTCTCCCCAGTGTGTCTGCTCCAGACCTGCAAGGGGCCCCTGGGTGCCGTCGTGTAAGGTAAGCAATAAATAATAAAGCACCCAATTATTTTTGTAATAGAGCCGCAGAAGCTGGTGAAAAGGTTTAAGCTAGGCAAAGTTGGATTCCTGGCGGGAAGATTTGGCAATTTGTTCCAAGCATATGGGGTTTCATGGGAGAAGGCACTGAGACAGTTGCAGGAATAGGAAATAGAGGAAGAATTAAGGCTAGTGTTATCACTGGACATGTTTTATTATAGCCATGTGGTTCTTTATGTACATTTCACTATCTTTCATTGTGCCATTGTCCATGAAAGGAAAAGCAAAAAAATATAATATATAATGCATTAATGTTTCTGTGTGCATTGTTTTATGTTTATGTGACCATATATTCCCAATGCAGGGCTTTGGAACATTTGTAGTCTTCAAATCTGTAGAGATTTTCATCTACTTCTAAAGACTGCCAGCACAATGGACAGATTGATTGCACTTGGGACAGGCAATCACATTAGAAAATGTTGTGTTTCATAAGAATAAGACTTCACTTTTTTTCCCCTGCTTGAGCCAAGTTTTCCAGAGTTTACATCCAAAGCTATACAAGAAAAGTAATGATTTTTATTAAAAAAACCTGTTTCTCTGCAAGAGGTACTGACTGCAGTGCTCTTGCTGCCTGCTTGGTATTCTCCAGCTTACTGGAGAGGAAGGTGGCAGAGCCTGGAGTTTTTTATATAATATGAAACTTCACACAGCCTTTGCACACAGCTAAAATGAACTGATGAGTAAGCTAACACATAGAAAATACTAAAGACTGAATACAAAAAGTCTAGTTTGCCTCAGACAGTAAAAGTCTTATCTTTTATACAGATGGTGTGTTCCTCCAAGCATGTGCACATTGTTTATCAGGATAACGCACTCCTGAAGAATTTGACCTTGATTTCAATTCTTTAGCCTACTGAAAAGAAACCTAAAGCAACAAAACAACCAGAATCACAGAAAATCTAGATCATAAGGGGTCTTTGGACATCATTTGGTCTAGCTCCCACGCAAAGCAAAGTCACTTTGAAGTAAGATCCTGCTTCAAAGTCACAGCAGGTTGCTCGGGGCTTTCTCCAGTAGTGTCTTGAGTAACTTCAAAGATAGAGATAACAGGGCCTCTCTGGACAGCCTGTTTCAGAGCTTCACCACCTTCACTGTGAAAAAAAAGAGGTATATATATAGATATATATACATTTAATATGAATTTCCCTTGCCACAACTTTGATCTTTTTTAATGTTTTAACGGAAGACCTAAAATGTCATAAACATTCAACTAACAGTCATTTGTATCACCTGTTATGAAGGAGAGCAGGGTGTCGACTCGAAAGCCTGCAAAAGTTGGGCTCAGATAGACTATTCTAAGGAACAAGAATTCTAGCAAAATTGTAGACTGATTTCCCAAGAAAGAGAGGCTCACAAGATTACACTTTCTGTGTGCTTGTGTCTGCTCCCCAGTAATAATTTCTGAACTTAATAGTTTGTTTCAACCAAGTCTGATGGAAGTAGAGCAATCTCAGATGTTAGATTTCTACAGGTTTAACGAAAACTGGTGCATGGATAGATGAGACAGACCCTGTCAGTACCCTCATCGACAAAAAGCTGCAATTTGAGGTCAATTGTTATTAGATATCTGAGGAGCCACATGGCATAGAGACCTTCTAAATGCCCAAGCTAAAAGGAAAGATGTGATCAGACAGCCAGCACGGTATTAGTCATCAGAGAATCCAACCACGGGACACAAATCCATAGGGAACTAGGCTTCATTAGTTCTGCTGCTCATGAAATGCTTTGCTTTTTTTTTACCTTTACTTTTATGCTTTAGCTGAATGGTCATAAATTTCTACGAGGAGGAAAAAAAAAAGAAAAGCCTTCTTCATATAATCTCCCTTTATATATCATCTTTCTCTTACGTGAGAAAGAGAATGTCTAAGAATAGCTGGTCAGATGATTTACTATTACAATTTTCTGCGGGTATATGGGATTTCTGGATGTCACTCAGCTGCCCTTAACAATAGCAAGGACACAATAGTTTCCATAGTAATACCCACTGCTAAGGGGGTGAAGGTGTGGGTGTTGTGGGGAGAGAGGACAAAGCAAGCGGGAGGCACAGGTGACGTATACTTGCCCAAAGGACAAAAATCCGGCCCCACAGAATTTGTTTCTGCAGTTCTTGCTATAGAAATGCCTCTTTTAAGGTCATTTGTGTTTTACTGAATCCAGCAGAAAATCTAGCTGAGCAAGGCATGCAGGCTAGGGCTCTCACACGTTTTAGTGCAAACGCATGGGAGATCTTCACATCTTTCATCACGCTTCTGTCTTGAATGACTCAACCACAACTGAACCTCTTTTAATGAGAGAAGACACCGCCAGTCTGTGTCAACAGAGGAGAACCCACCCTCAAACCATGTAATTTCTTATTTGATAGACTAGACAAGGGCAGGCCAGCAGGCAGGCCTCCTAAATAATCTAATGGGTTAAAATTGATGGTCTCTCTGTGTTGCTCTTTTAAAAGAGCTAACCAAATAACAATTTCCTGGCAAACAGGCTAAACATGTCTTCCACCTTTTCATTTAAAACCACCCTGCAAACAGAGTAGTTCTGATGCTGCAGCATATGTAGGGGCTTTTCTCAGGCCTTTCTGTATTCTTGTTCACCCCGAAGAGAACAAGAAGACAAAGAAAAGCAAACACTGAAGTAAATAAAACACTTCTGTTTCTTTTGTCTATGGTTTAATAGAAAATGCTCATCACATAGACTCCCAGCTGCTACAGGAGAAGTACTCAGGAAGGTTTTAATAAAAGCAGCTTTTATAAATGACAGAGGGGGAAATTTCGAAGAAGAATTTATCCAGGACTCCATTTATCCAAGATGGTTCATGGTGCCAGTGTTAAAAGCTCTGCTATTGACTCAGGCCGTTACATGACTCTTTGAGCTGGAGCCAGTAGAGATGAGCAGAAGATAAGCTCAGGGCTCACAGAAATAGGAACAGGGTATTTGAAAAGTAGATGATAAAACAATCTAGGCTGTCTTTGAATCCTTAAATGATTCTGTTCTAGTACATTATTATATGTGAATCTAAATATTGTAGGGGAAGCAGCTATGAAGAGACCATATTTTACTTCTGAATGTCTTCTCCGATGTGGTTCAAGAGTCTATTGTCTCCAGCCTACTGCAGACAAGATTTTGTTGATCTTCTTTAAGATAAAATACATTTCCTAGCATTTTTTTTTTTTTTTTTAAAAAGCGTTGCCTTTCTAAAGTGAATTCATTCTGGAAGCCAAAAAGCCCTCCCTCAACCACAAAATGCTGTGAGAAAATCTAACCATTTGCAACAGGGCCTCAAGAGGTCATGCCAAAATGCAATTGCAGGAGGGTTTCAGCTGAAGACTCCCTCCTCTGCCAGCTGCTTGTCCTCTCCCTTCCATTAAGTCTAACACTTCATGCTGCAAGGTGAACTGTGTGGCGAGATCCCAGATGGACACATCCGTGTCCAGAACTTCACTGCAGTTAAGGTTCATTTATTTTCCAGTGGGGTCCAGTGACAATGTGGGGCTATGTAGTGGTCAACTGTCTGCATCCACTTCCTCCCTTGCCTTAGGGGAGCAAAGACTGAGCAGGGCTGAGCTTGGTGCATGTGGATTTGTTCTTCAAACTTGTCATTGGGAAGGTGCCCGAAGACTTGCCAGCAAGAGAACTTATAATATAAAATCTGTGCAGATAGACAGTGATTCCATGACCAAAACAGCTTAATAAATGAAAGCAAATGTGGGAGCGTACACAGACCTGCGTTTTACACTGTGGCTAGTGACACTTCAGGGAATAAATTGTGGGGTGGGAAGGCATGGATACGTGTGAAAGCATTAGCATGCTTGTCCCACATGTGTGAATTTAGACCTGATAACTGTAATAACTTTTGATGGAATTTAGACATGGCAGTTGTAGTGATTTTTGACACAGCAGAGACTAGCCAGCAGAGGCAAAAGCAATAGGCATACTCTGCCTCTTGAGGACCAGACACCAACACGTCCTGGGAGCTGGCAAGGAAGAGGAGAGGGAGGTTGGAGTGTCATCCTTCAGAGCCACTGCATGTCACCCTGAAACACAGAGCGGGGCTGGTTGTGGGGACTCCCTGCACCTCCCAGGGCCGCGCAGGCAGGCGGGAAGTCCCAGGCCAGGCAGGGAGCAGTAGCTGCGATGGATCCTTTGGCACGTCCTGGGTCACCCAGGAGCATCGTGCAGGAAAAGACCCCCTGCAATGCCCTGCATGCCCCTGAGCTCTGCGGAGGGATGCGGGATACAAGCCCAGCCGCAGCAGTGCTCCTGCTCCAAGGCTGGCAGTCACCTGCCGATACTTCCAGCACGAGCTTCATCACTGCTGCTCCTATGCTTATTACCATTGCAGGTGAGCTCTTTCCCCCACTCTCCAACAACGGCCTCACTTTATTAAGTGCCATACATACACACACACTGCGCCTCCACCACACAGGGACATCTCGTAAGGATCTCGAGCTGCAAAATGTGTACTTCTCCTCCAAACTGGTTATTTTTTTCTCTCTTCTGGAACTGAACATGCATGCGACACAGGCTGATATATATTGTCCCTATTTAAAAGCTGACATGATGGGTTGTTTTTGTATCTAGCAGGAACAAGGGGAATGCGAACAAAAGTCAAGAGAGAAAACAAATCTGTACATTTCCATGAAAGAAGCAATCTATTTTCGAGTCATCTTAGGCTGTGTTTTTAGTTGTGTTTTGTTTGTTTATTTGTTGCTTTCTTCTGCCATACTGACGAATGATATTGATTTGCATTGCATAGAAGTTGCAGATACAATCCTATGCCTATTTCCATGAAATGCAACATTCAGTGGACCCACCATCGCTTAGAGACTTTCCCGACTTTGATGCCTCGGTACACTAGGCACAGGTACAGCATCAGGAAAAAGCTTTGTCATCCTGTTTTTCTCAGTTCCTTCCCTTTGCCACACAGTTGTTCTGTTTGTTTATTTATTTATTTTTGCAATACGCCTTTTTTTTATATAGTTTGCTATGCATATTTATGATGGAAAGATGATCTCTGTCCTCATTACTGTTCTGCTCGGTGATGAAAAAACATGTTAACAAAGGAAAATGCTTTTCAGTCAGCTCATAATGTTCCCTGCTGTTCAACTGGGACTGCAAAGAGTATGGTTTAATGAAAGAAGGTGAGAAGGTGAAAAAAAACTAATGAGGGTGTTTCTCTGTATTGAAAGATCACTTAGGAGCAGCAGTGATTTCTTTTGTGCCACAAAAATGTAAAAAAATAAGGTTCAAAAGCAGCATCCCCAAGGTCAAAGAGGCTCATCCTCTCTAACACACCACATCCACTCTCCTCCCTGGCAACCTCCTTTTTCCAGCTGGAGCAACATTTTTCAGTTTTCAGAAGGCGGAGGGCCAAGAAACTTTTGTGCCTTAGCCGTGAGGCAGAGGCAAACCCGCGCTCGAAGCTGCTTGCATCATTAGCACTGCAGCTCCTGCACCCTTACCCTTTGGCTGCGGCCAAAGGTTCAAACTCTGCAGAACAAGAGACTCCAAAACGGTGGTCTCGGCGCTCAGGAGATGACTGCCATTTGATGAAGACGAAGAGTGAGTCAATAGCAAGCCGTGCTGAGCAAGGCACATGCTGGCAAGTGGTTCAAAGCACAGAGCCAATTAGAGCCACCGGGGCCGTACGGCGCTGCTCCGAGCGGGAGCGCCGTGTCAGGGCTTCGCACTCAACACAGCAGTTTGTGCTGCTTTTTTTTTCCCCCTCAGTGTGCTGGAGCTGAGACTTGAGCATCAGAGAGGGAATAAGAAAGAAAGGAGGAGGGGACTGCGGGCTCATCCCCAGAAGAGGATTTCTGAGAGTCCTTCCCCGCGCATCAGTGACTGTGTGACAGGCAGGAGATGTCAGACGAGCAATTCCTTGTCTCTGAACCCGGGCCAGCCCCTGTTTTAAGACTGTGGATTCCCTGTTGCAAGTGCTCACCAATCTGGTGGCCCCTCTCTCTTCTGTAACCCTTATCAGGGGCTGGTGCAGGAACGTGATGCTGCCTGGAGCCCCTGACATCAGAGCAAAGGGAGACACCTCGTTAGTACCCCGCAGTGCTATCCACAACAGAATAAGCAAAACAGAAAAAAAAATCAATATAGCAGAAGATTAAGCTCAAATACAGTCTGTCCGCTCTGGCTATTAACACTCTGGTTAGTAAAGAGCTAAGATTTTTTTTTTTTTTTTAAATGTAGTCTTAACTGTGTTACATGTATCTCTCATCTTCTCAATTCATGGAGTTCATAACCTAAATTACATAGAACAGTGGCTAAATTGGTTCATCATTGCTCAGTTCCAATTTAGAAGGACAAAGCAAGAAGCTGGAGAGGATAATATTTGGGGAACTGGATAGCTTCGGGGGAGAGTTAATGATGGGACAGAGGGACTTGAATGCCTGCATCACTGTTTTTAATTTGGTTCGGGGGCAGCAGCAGCACAAAGCCATTATCATATGATAGTGCTGCCTTCTCTCACGTGAGATGAGCTGGTGGTCTCGCTCTGCTCCTCGTGGGTGGACACGTCTGCTCTGCGAGGCCTTCCGGCATTCCCCATTCCCGACGGAGGCTGCGTCCTGAAGCCAGGGTCACCCTGGGGAAAGGAGCAGAGCTGCCTTCCCGCGGGACAGGGGCTCCCGAGGCCGCACAAAATGAGGACACGGGCACCTCACTGCTGCCCATGGTCTCTTCCACACCTTTGACAAGGATCGATTCTTAAAAGAGGGGACAGGAAAGCAGCAGTATTTGCTCAGTTTAACAGCCCCCGACTTCCAGCTCCCTGGGTCAGTGCCAAAAGTAGCCTGAAGCCCTTCAGAGAAGCCCCCAGCACGTGGTTAACCATGGAGTCAGGTAATCAGCAATGTCCACCAGCAACCCATTCAGTTGCACCAATTCCATCATCCTCTGGCAGTTTATTATTATTTTTATTCACTTGCTGGCAGTAAATCTTCTCCCGTACAATGCATTCCTTATTGGGTTTTTGCTGTTATTATTTGCAATTTGCTAGTGCCTAGAGGTCACAGACAAGATTACGGGCTTGTTGTGATAGGTGCTCACAAGCTATTATAAGAGACGGTTCCTGCCCTGATGATCTTGTAATTTAAATAGACAAGCCTGACAGAGGTGACAGGAAGGAGAGCGCATTATCCTCGTTCCACAGATGGGAAGCATCGGAACAAAAAGACGAGCAGCAGGACTTTGTGAGGCACCGAGCTCCTGTCGCTCTTTTTGAAGTCAGCCGAGGGTTGCAGGGCTCCAAAGCTTCTGAGAGAAGAAAAAAAAAAAACCACAAAAAGGGGCCAACGTCGTACAACCGGGCTCGCATTTTTGGGTCCCAGCCTAAACCTTGTGTGTTTGAAAACTTGCAGAGGAAATGCAGAAAAGCTGAAAAATCCCTTTCCCTTAAAAGCCCTGCTGTCTGTTGCAGCAGGATTTGAATTCATTTCAGATTCTCAGACTCCCTGCTCGAGGGTTCAGGAAGAGAAGGCAAAGGGAGAAGTTCAAGGTTTAAGGTCTTGCTTTTTTGAAATTTCTGTCTTCCGTGGCGCAGAGAAATTTCTGTCACGGCCCTACAACCTGCAGAAGCAGAATTCTGTTTACAGTGGAGACCCTCTTCAGCCTTTCCAGAGATGTTAGCACTGCCACGTGGTGGAAAGACACTGGTCCACTGACTGGCTCTATCTCCTTTGCCAGGAATGTCTCCTCAAGGGGAGAGAACAAAGACCGGGACAAGCAGCCAGTCTTCTAAATTTGGTACCAAGACCACAAGACCAGCTCTGTTCTCTCATCTGAAAAGAGGTTAAGGAGCTGTCAAATAGACCTTGGGAAACCCTGTTCATTTGTGTATCAGTGCAGACTCCCAAGCACCTTTGAGCCAAGCATTTCTGCCTTGTTTCGCCTTTGTATCTACATTTGAATGAAAGGATAAAAGTGAGCACACCTCTGAGCTTTTAACATGAGAAAGCAGCAGGCAACATGCTTGAAAATATGAGGAAATCTTGAAAGCAGCCACGGAGCCCTATGTTCTCCGTAACCAGAACACAGGTGACCTTCCTGAGACTGCAGAAACTCCAAACCTGATTGCTGTACATGTTTTCGTTTACTAAGTCAGTCACAGTGTTCGTTAGCTACCTGTGATTAACCAGAAGACATAAATCAAATGCTTCGTGGATGGAATACATGGAAGTAACGGGCAGTCTATTCGTCACAAAAGTGTAAAATACAACTATTGGAAAACAAAAGCAAAACCAAAAATTCGTCCGGTAGACTGGTAATTTATCTTATCTGTTAACTTTTTCCTCCCTTTCCTGAAATAACAAGTGAAGGAAATTTCAGTTGCAACCGCTCTGGGGGCAGGCAGCAGAAACCTGACTGAGGCGCTATTTTGAAAGACATTAACTGGGAGCAACTGAAAGTGAGAACTTCCATGCTCGGAGTCTATGATGTCTCATTTTTTTCATACACATGGAAGGTGGCCATCAATGTATTCTGGAATGCAATCATGTGTCTTGGGAAAAAAAATAAAAAGCCAAACAACATTTGGATATTCTAGTCTTCACAGGCATTTGGAAGCTTAAAAAATTGCTCCAATCAGAACACAGTAGTCTCCAAGTTAAGGAAAGGACATTTTCCCTACAGCTTAAGGGGAAAATAAATTTCAGGTCAACGGAAACATGTCATTGGGCTTTTCAGATTTTGCATTATTTCGTAATATATAAAAGATCAAATGAAGTATTTTGAAACTGAAATGGATCTTGAAAGAAGAAATTGAAACATTTAGCTTGGAAATGTCAAAACGAGATGTTCCCACACTGTTGGAACATCCCTCTACCACTTACTCTTTTTTAAATGGCATTTTCGGTGAAGCCGACACAAGTTTGCAAAGTGTTTTGCTTTTGACAGGGTAGTATTTTCCAATAGAAAGCTGTTCTTTCCGCCATTTTCCAACCAGCTCCACCAGGAGCAGGTGTCACAAGATCCCAACCACCTTTGCCAAGTGAGTATATTAAAAGGAAGATCCTGGGCACGTTCCTGGGGAATAGAGGACATGAGGGCTCATGGATTGCCCTGCTGCAGAGAAGGGTGAGAGGCTGGTGCTTAAATCACCTCTAACCACCAATAAATACATCTAGCCACCAATAAATACATACCCCGTACTGCTGCTGCGCCTGTGGGCTGAACTGGCAGTAGCAACTGCGGGGGATTTTAGGGGGAAAAAAAAAAGTCCTTAGTGTGTGGGCATGGCTACATATTCCAACACTGCAATTTCCCTCTCCACCATCCGAGTTTAGAAGTGACAGAAAGAAGGATTACCCTGCTTTTGGAGCAAATCCCAGTTCGGGATGGGCATCTTTAACACGCCATGAATATGGAGGTGGAATGAGCAGCGAGTAACGCACGCCCTTAAATTCTCTTTGCGGGCGGATTTCAGCCTGGCCATGGCCACTGGGTGCGACTTGCCTTTGCAGGGGAGACGCGTCCCTCCGAGCAGGCGGAAGGGAGGCATAACCTAGTAACTTCACATTAAAGGGAAAAGTACAAACCCCTTTCAAAGGCAAAGAATCAAATGGGAATTCTTAGTCCTCGGAGGAGGAAGAGCCCGTACTTTTGGCAATGTAAAGCCGAAGAGAAATCTGCTCTGATTTACTGCAGTGTTAAATAAAGCTCCTTTTACCCACCAGCACTTCGGAATTACCAAACGTGCTGCCTTATTCCAGAAACTTGAGTTGGGCACAAATGAGTTAGCCTTTCTTCTCTCCCACTTCCCTCACAGGAACGCCGCTTGCAAATATTTCCTTTCTTGTTAATTTAATGATTATCATCAGAAAGAGCCAGCAGTGGGGGAGAAGAAGGAAAAAAAGGAAAAAAGGGAAAAGAACAAGACAAAAAGCGGTAATTACAATCCAGTGAGCGCGGCAGGGGCCGGGTGCCAGCGAACGTGGCCTGCCCGTCGCCAGCTCCGTGCTCCTCGGCAATGCGCCCTCCGCTCCGGGTGCCTCCGGCCTGCGGGTGCAGCCGGAGAGGGCCTGGATTGGGGCAATATCCTTGAGAAACGGGGCAGCTGCCCAGCGCGGATGCTGAGCGCCGCCTTGGGAAGCGCTGAGCGGGGACCCCTCCGCTCGGCACCAGGATGGGCGCAGACCGGGCACCCGGCAGCGCCGCAGGTGGGATGGCCAGCGTCTCCCCACGCCAAGGATACGGATCCCTGTGCCGCACTCCCACGCGTGGGGAGCCGCGCACCCACCCACCCACCCACGCACCCACGGCCGGGCCGGGCCCGGGGGGCCGCGCGGCCCGAGGCGCTGCCTCCGCGGGCGCCACTTCCCGCCGGGGAGGCGCGGGCGCCCACGCGGG